>CABFVX010001731.1:123357-145600 GCA_902151425.1 Timema shepardi
TGTTTTTTTTAAGCATGATTTTACCTGCACTCACAAAATGCTTTTGGAAAAATTAATTTAATCAATGGTTGTGGGTTGTTAGGGCTTGACTTGTCTTTTTAACTAATCAAATATTAATTACAAAAAGAAATTATATTTTTAACTACAGTAGCTTTAGAAATGAAACAGTGTTAACTTATTTGATTTTCACATCATAATGAGTTAATGTATTCACATATTAAAAAAAATACTTACCAATAGCAAAAAGCACTTATAACTTTAATTTTTTTTATATATAAAAATGTTATATTACTATATATCGGTAGCCTGGATAAAAAACTAAACTAAAAATATTTGTAGATATAAAAACATTTTGAAAATTAATAAGGAGCATACTTAACAGTTTAAACTTATTTTATGGGTAGTAACATTTTTAACACAAGGCCCAAAGTGATACATATTTAGTTTGGAAACACATTCTCTCATTAATCTAAATATAATATATGCAACCTACAAATAAAATAAAATGGATTTATTTAAAAGTATTTTTTTGATGTTTTGTTTATTTACAATGCTATTTACTATAATTTATGGTTTTAATTTATTTTATTTTTTCGTTATAACTAATTTTACATCACCCATCAAAATATAATCCAAGAGAAAATCAGGTTTTTTAAAGTTACAACAACAATAACAGTGAAAGTTGAGAATGTGTCCAATAAAACACATCAAAAATGCACTTTTCCACTTCTCTCAAGGGGACATTAGTGTTAGTTCTAACGTTACTTTAGTCTTTTTCATGGAATGCTTTTTCCTTTTTACACCTATCATTTGCACCATATCACCTATATTTAGTTATTTATTTAGCTTGCTCGCGATTTATTAGTGCATTTTATTTTACCTACTTTGTTTTGTTTTTAAAAGGAGATACTTCAGGCAGTACAATGTGAATATATGGAGGCTTTGTTTGAAGAGTCTTCATCTGTTTAAGAAGGATATATAGTTGTTGAAAGTGTTTATAGTTTAGTTACTACTTTATCATCATTTGACGTTTCCACCTCTGCAGGTCCTCTGACACATCCTCTTCCATTCCTGTCAATCTTCCCGAACTTCTCTCTCAGCCACGCATCTCCAGTCCACTCCTTTAGCTTCCATGTCCTTTCGTGTTTTTTCATGTAAAAGATCAAATATAATTATGATTTTTCACCAAAAATATTACTAGTTTAAAATCTATCGAAACCTATAAATAATAGTGTGAGGATAGGCTATGTTAGTTCATTAATCCTCTAGGTATCAACTTTTTACTTTGAACCATTTCTTTTACATTAAAAATGGATTTAAAATCATGCTACCAAAAAATAAAATAGCCAAGACATCACAGTTAGTATAACTTCAAAAGTACAAAATTATCCTCAACTGTTTCGAGCCTGTAGCCGGTTCAGTTTAGTAAAATGCCTCCCGCCTCCTCTATACCTCCACCATTCTTCCTGCTTTAATTTCTTCCATTCTTCTAACTTAAAAAATAACATTCAAAAAAATATTTATCACACAGACTAAACCTGAAGAAGTGAAAAAGCTCAACTATTTAGAATTGATAAAATGAAATAGCAGTCAATTTAAATTGTTTTCGCTTTAGCAAATTAACCAATTCTCATCCCTCCCCCCCTCAATACCAACCCTTAAACCTACTCCCCACTATCATAAGTTGAATTTTTTATTTTTTGTGTCAAAAGCATCTTAAGCGTATCAAACAGTTTCATAATACTTTCAATAGGCACAGTCTCTACATAATCACATCATAGTGCCTGAAATACCACCTCTAGATATTAAAACTGCCATATTTGAATCATGATTGTTCCCAATACCTCTCTAACCCCTTTCCTCTTTTTATGTTTCTAGAAACATTGCATTTTGCCTGTAGTACAAAGAAACCAGCATTAGATCATCCATTCATTGGGAAAAAAATCACATTATGAGTGAACTTTTCAATTATCGTCATTTAAAAGAAATAATGTATGTCCAGAATTTAACATACAATTTTTGTCTATGATCATTAATCTAGTTAATTTTCTAGTTAGATTAAAATACTGTCTTTATTTTGTTTATAAGATAGGTAAAGTTGAAAGTTGGTATCCATTTAGTCCAGTGGTGTCCAAAACACAACAAAATTTACTTCAGTCCAATATCCAACAAATAATTTATTTTTTAATTTTGTTTGAGGTATTTAACGAGCATTTAAGCTAAATTTAAATCTAAAACAGACACAACATCCAACCCTCAGCAATTTATTCATGACTGTGAAAGGAAAAACTCACATTTCACCATGATAAATCGACGGGAATCAAATCGAGGATTCTTAGCTCAGTGGACAGACTTGTTACCAAATGAGTTACGGTGTCAGACTTTTAATAAATAACTCCCCAATTAATTAGCAGTGATACGCTTCGGTGGCCACATGGTCTAAGGCGCTACTCTCGCAGTAGAATGGACTGCCAATGATGGGGGAAATGAGGTTCAAATCTCGGTCGGGTGTACTAAAGTGTTTTTTTTCCAAAAATGTTTTCCAATCTCCCTCCATGTGAATGCGGGTATACTTCATATAAATATAATCTTCCGTAATTAGTACATAAGTGTATATATAACTTGGACAGTAGGATGAAGCATAAAAACTTTTTTTTCAAAATTATTTTCCCTCTAGTGCGGAAAAGTTGTGAATATGTTTCAGAAACATACGTAGAAAATTTCAGATTAATCAATAAATATCTTCCGGTTCCACTTTGGGTTCTAAATATGCAAAATTAGCCGAAAATGATGTAAATTCTCACATTTTCATGACTTTTTTAATTCCAGATTTTTTCTTCCCGCTAGTGCGGAAAAGTTGAAAGAATATTTAAGAAACATAAGTGTAAAATTTTAGAGTAATCAATAAATATCTTCTGGTTAGACTTTTGTGTCTTAACCTATTCTCTGGCACGCGTTTATCATAGCAACCTGCATTGGCCCGGCACTCGGCAGCCATGGTTACGCGCCAAATGTTTTCGCTATTCATTTATTCTAACAATTTTATAATTCAGTCTAAGTTCTTTGTATTGCATTGCACTGCTAGCACTATCTATCAGCTTAGATATAAAATATTCAGACTTGCTAAAAGTTGAATAGTTCATTGATAGATGGCATTATAGTAAATTATTGCAATGAATGCCGGGGAACGTTTGGGCAGCCATAGATGTTGAACAACGCCCACACTAGAGAAAATAGATGGCACTACCCTCCACTAAAAAGATTTCACAAGCGAAATCAAGGCCATCTGCGGGGAATTTCCCCATTAAGTTCAGTTTTCTCATGTTCGATCATTGTAGTTTGACTATTGGTCGAATGTTCTGCTCGTGGCACGTTTGTAATTCAGGTATTAATTTGTAGTGTCTAAATTTTATTGCAAAATAGTACATGTGAAAGAATTATCGGATTTGTAATATTGTGTTTAACTAGTAGTGTACTTAAAAGATATAACAGTGAAATGTCGCAATAGTCAGGAAATGTGAAGAAGCTGAAGATAAAAAGGCACAGTAGAGGTGATGTTTTTGTCCCGTTTTTGGATATCCAGCAGAATTAAGTACTCGCGTTCTACCAACATATGAAGATATTATGTAGTACTTTTGGGTATCCAGCAGAATTAAGTACTCACGTTCTACCAACATATGAAGATATTATGTATTACTTTTTGTTGGTGAGAAATGAATTGAAAAATGATACAAAATCAGACCCACATGTAGGAGTGATAGTGGTTTATGTGGCTGAAAAGGTTGAAACAATTTGGCAGGCTGCCTCAATTCCAACAGTTTCTAGGGAAAGAATAATCAAAATGATTAGATCATGTAATGATAAATACAAGAGCATGAAGAGATTTGTCGCTAAGAAACAGACAGAAAAGATGAAGTCCAAATTACTAATGTTCCAATCTGAGTCAAAACAGCGTTTGTTTGATATTTGTTCTTGCAAGTGTGCATCTCTCAACAGATGTAAATTCTCACGTGAAAGGAAAGTTCCAGACTTGAAAAGACTGTTTCTTGAGGATCATAGGACTTCAAGGAAAATGGTGATAGGCCCAGTTGATATGGCGACAACACAGAAACTTAGGAAACGAACATATAGGTTTGAAAAGGAGCAGGAAAGGGTCAGAAAACAGAAGAAAAGTGAAAACGCAATTACAGCTTTTTCATGTGAAGATTCGAAGTTATCTCATTCTTCTGATCTTGTTGCTACAGTGTCAGGATCTTACTGATATACCTTCAACCTCATCGCAATAGAATGTAAGTGGTAAAAGTATATCACGAACAACCCGCCTTCCAGCCCTAGCTAGTGCGTGCGACAGAATGGGAGTGTTCGACAGAGCTACGGCAACAGTAGCAAGTGCACTTCTTGAAGACTTAGGAGTTGTGACACATAACAACATGTCCCATGTTATATACAGGCATAAGATAAGAAGGGAAAGAGAGAAATATCGCATGGAACGCCAAGTCAAAGATTTCAATTTATTTGGCACCAATAACTTGAAAGAACTGTATTTTGACAGTCGAAAAGATCAAACTTTAACTCAGAGGACATTTAGGGGACGCTGCATCAGCAAAGAGTGCTTGAAGACCTCGTGACACTAATAGAAGAACCTGGCTGCAAATATGTAGGACACGTGTCACCAATAACCTCTTCTGCTAAAGACATTACCTAGTATAATGACATTTTGCGAAGAACGTCATATTGATTTCACTACACTGTTAGCATTAGGAGGTGATGAGACCTCAGTAAACATGGGAAATAAGGGCGGTGTTTTCCGCCGTATAGAACTATTTTGTAAGAAATCCTTACATTGGTTTGTGTGCCAGCTTAATGGTAATGAGCTACTGCTCATGCATCTAATGCAGCACTTGGATGGCGATGCAACTGGCCCTAAAACTTATTGTGGTCCAATTGGAAAACAGTTTCAGAATTGTGAACTTTTATCTGTTGTGGACTTTAAGAAAATTGAGACCATAGTTCCTTCTGAAGAAAAAACAGATCTGAGCACAGACCAGAGACATTTGAGGGATATCTGCACTGCAGTGACAAATGGTGTGTGCCCTAAGAATTTGTCACACAAAAATCCTAGAAATCTTCCCATGCCCACTGGTTGACAACTGCTAATCGAATCTTACGTGTTTATATTGGTACACAGGATCCTTACAAGGAACTACAAGTTTTGGCTGAGTTTATAATGAAGGTTTATGTACCTGCGTGGTTCAGAATCAAATCGCATCCCAATTGTACAGATGGACCACGAAATCTTTGGAAAACAATTCATACTTCACGTTATCTTACAGACATTCTGAAGCTAGTTGTGGATCGCGTCATTCAAAGAAATGGCTACTTTGGTCATCCTGAAGCAATAATCCTTGCAATGCTTGTTGACCCAGACCAGAATGCGCGAGAACTTGCCCTCCGCAGGATTTTGAAAGCAAGGAAAGAAACGGGACCAGGAGTTTAAGTGTTCTAAATTTCTGAACTTAACTTTAAAGCTAAATCTTACATTGATCTCATAGACTGGAAGAATCGCCAACTAACGGAACCTCCGATTGCCACTCACTTGTCGAACAAGAGACAGTGCAACTTGTAAAGTCTGGCGAATGTCCAGTGTTGGCATTGAGAAACATAAACTTCCCGTGCCATACTCAATGTGTTGAAAGAGGAGTAAAATTGACAAACAGAAGCTTCCCTTGCTGTCATCGTAGAGACCAAGCGTGATGGATACATCAAATCCAGAATGGAGTCAAGGCGTGTCATGCCATCGTTTGAAACAAAAAACCAATATAGAGTGAAAAATATGGAAACCAGTGAATTAAATGAGCTTAATGCACATTTGCAACTTTTATTATGAAACTTGAAACACACTTATTTCTACAAAGTTTGTGTATTGCGTGGGTAGTAAGATTTTTTGTTTAATGCTATAACTATTATTTACGAATATCTAATTTTAGTAAAATAAATACAATAATCCTTGCAATGCTTGTTGACCCAGACCAGAATGCGCGAGAACTTGCCCTCCGCAGGATTTTGAAAGCAAGGAAAGAAACGGGACCAGGAGTTTAAGTGTTCTAAATTTCTGAACTTAACTTTAAAGCTAAATCTTACATTGATCTCATAGACTGGAAGAATCGCCAACTAACGGAACCTCCGATTGCCACTCACTTGTCGAACAAGAGACAGTGCAACTTGTAAAGTCTGGCGAATGTCCAGTGTTGGCATTGAGAAACATAAACTTCCCGTGCCATACTCAATGTGTTGAAAGAGGAGTAAAATTGACAAACAGAAGCTTCCCTTGCTGTCATCGTAGAGACCAAGCGTGATGGATACATCAAATCCAGAATGGAGTCAAGGCGTGTCATGCCATCGTTTGAAACAAAAAACCAATATAGAGTGAAAAATATGGAAACCAGTGAATTAAATGAGCTTAATGCACATTTGCAACTTTTATTATGAAACTTGAAACACACTTATTTCTACAAAGTTTGTGTATTGCGTGGGTAGTAAGATTTTTTGTTTAATGCTATAACTATTATTTACGAATATCTAATTTTAGTAAAATAAATGTTTAAAGCTTCCAAAAATAAATGTTTATGCTAAAGTTTTTCATTTCTCCCTAAATTTTGACCCCTAATTTTCCTACATTTTTGCCTATTTTTATATATTTATACCTCAGAGTAGAACTGGAAGATATTTATTGATTACTCTAAAATTTTGCACTTATGTTTCCAACATACTCGTTCGACTTTTCCGCGCTAGCGGGAAGAAAAAACTTTAAATAAAAAAAGTCACTGAACTGTGAAAATTTACATCATTTTCGGCTAATTTCGCATATTTATCCCCAAAATGGAACCGGAAGATATTTATTGATTAATCTGAAACATATGTTTCTGAAACATATCCATAACTTTTCCGCACTAGCGGGAAAATAATTACGAAAAAATTAATTTTACGCTCCGCCCTACTGAACTTAAAAAAAAAATTGCATCTAAAAGCTGAAAATACACTATAAAAACGTTTAATTTAAAATTATAAAACTACGACTAACATAAACAATATGTTTAGATGTATACATATCCATTTTATATAAAAATAACAATAGAGTTTATAAAAATATATCAATAAGAATGGTTAAAATATGTTGTGTTGTAGGCTAGTTTGATCACAGTTTTAAAAATAAAAATACCAAATATATTTAAGTATCTCCGCTCAATTAGATGGTCATAATTATAATATGTTAATGTTTTTACTAAAATTATTATCGCCGGATCTTACTACCCATTCGTGTTGTACACACTTTTACTAAAAGAAAACATAAATTAAATTAAGCTCCTATGACTTAATCAATGCATTTTTTTCCATCCTGCAAATGTTATAATACGCATCCTTTCAAATATCAAAGAAGGAATAAAATCTAGCATATTATAAACTATTTTTCAGAAATATATAGTTGATTATGCAATTATAAAAATTAGAATTGACTTAAAAAAAGATAGCCATCTTAAATGCAAACAAGTCACATGTCACATAGTATAACATATTCCCTCTCCCTTGAAATAAAGCATACATTGATCGCATGGTTCTGTCATGACCAAGAATGGTGTGAATTTACAGAACGGGTTCAAATCAAAACTGGGCTCAGTATTTCAAGTCAATATTTCAGGATACATTAGGTGGTTTGAAGGCCATAAGTTGTACAACTGTAGTTCATAATATTTAAAGGGGCTGCACAGTGGGTGCTAGTTAAAATAACAAACCAAACTGTTTTACTAACCATACAATGTTCAAAAGAAAGTAAGTAGAGGTATCTAAAAACTAAGGTCAGATGTTAAGTTTGACCCAGAGAAACATAATTAAATTATAAACTTAATATTTAAACTACTAATGACAAAAAATGTGTATTATTAAGAACCTACTAAATTTGGCCCTTAACTAAAGCTGTTGTTTTCCTTATGTGTTAGCAATTTCAGATGATAGTGCCAATCAAAATAAAAATGTGAGTTGTTCGAAAATTTTAATATTCAAGAATTGTATGGGGAAAAAATATCCTGGACATACTAGAGTTTGCCAAATAACTTGTCGGGGAAATAAACTAATTATGAAAAATACCAATTTTTGTATTCACTTAAATGATTTTAAATATATTTTCAGATAACATTACATCAAGAATATGTCTTTGTTAAACTTTGGCTAAAATTAAAAACAATTTAATTGAAATTGTGAAATCCAATCTATTTCTTCCAAGTCCTTATTCATGAGGTAATTTAAGCTGCATCACATGTTGATTTTCTATCCATAATCTCAATAATGTGAGGGTCATCTTTTCCAAGATGCAGTAATACTTTGCTCCTCCCTAGGATGGACGTCTTTGCTGCAGCTATGATTTCCGGTGTGATACTGCTTCTGTCCAACCCTATGTCGATGCTGGGAGCAGACACATTGGTAGGCTTGTTGCAAACCCTTCTGGAGATATGCTCAATAAGACTCCTGAAAGTGGGTTGGCAGGCCTTCTCGCACCGCAAGCACAAGTTCGAGAGACTAATGTTGGCGGAATGTCTCCCACGATTGTCGTGTCCGACGATATGTCGGAAAATAAAGACAAGGACCACTTCGTCGGTAGTGAGGGTTCTTCTCCGCAAAGTCAAACCCTTTACAGTAGTGACGATGACAGTTTGTTTTCTAGTGAAATGCCTAAAACTATTGTTTCTGATAACGATACTAGTGAAAACTTTACTTCTAGAATTGTTGTTGTCAATAGCAAGCACAGTGATGAAGCTGTTAATGAGACTGAAGAAGCACATATGCAGAAGAACGACCAAACAGATATCGAGATCAACGAACATGTTTCTGCTGTCTACGATGGGCTCAGAAAGCGTGAAGCGATAGACCGGAAGACGGCGGCTGTCAACAAAGAAACAAACAGAGGTAACAAAAAGAGTCTCACACCCATGGGTAAAAATGCTGCCAAGGTGAAATGATTTGTTGGGGGAAGAAATTCTTCTGATAGGGAGTAAGAAAAGAAATAATATTTTAAGGCGATCTTTTAATATGAATAATAGTACTGTTAAAAGTTGGATGGTTAAGATCATCTAAGGGAATCTATGGGCTTTGATTTGCAGCTAGAGCTTCAAATATATAAAAGCGTTGGTTGGATTTTTGTAAATTATACAATGCTGTGAAAGTGATGTTCTCTTTTGTTGAATGACTCAATGATTAACAGATGTAAGGTGTTAGAGGGGTGTATGTTGCAGTTTCATTGAGCATGTATTAAAGAAAACATCTTAAATTTAGATATTATCGATTTTGAATCATACTATTTAAAAAATAATATTCATATTTCACAATGCTGAAATAGTGCTAGATCTTCTAGGGAATAATATTTTTCATGGGCTAGCTCATTTCAACATTCGTAGATTGGGGTAGTCAGGGGATTTGAGAGGAGGGAAAAGTAAGTTGAGTGCGATAACCATTTTGATTTTGAATGAGCATTCCACAGTTTTGGTCAAAGGTCAGATGAATGGCTAGAGAGATTTCTGTTGTAAGCAATAGTATTATGAAAGTGATGGAAAAGAAGAGATTTATGTGAAACATTCCTGGAAATCCCCATAATGTAACATAATGTATCAAAACAATAATTATAAATGTGTTTGAGGAATAAAATAATGAGTGCAATAATGTTTTACTTAAATATTTTTATTTGATGAAAACAATATATTATGAGCAGTAAACTCTGAACTTAGCACAACAATTCAATTTGAGTAAGTAAATTGAAATACTCATAATCAAATAAGACATAAAATTTAGGCTAAATATGCAGAAATTTATCCTAAATATCCCCCAAATGGTATCAATATCACAAAATTTTGGAACATAAGATTAAATCAAAAGCCTGACAAAATAATGTGATATGTTTAGTGTTTGTTTGCAAATTGGTGCTTAAAAGTACTATATAAATCTAGTGTAAATAACGTTAGTAGCCCTTTGGGAAAACCCTTCCTCTTCTATAAATAGAACACTGACAAATTGAAATCATAATTCAATTTTGATGGAAACTTGAAATAGTCAAACAATAAAATGCTACTTATAGCCTACTAATATGTTTATGATATGTATATTTTCTAGATTAAGATGCATTTTAAAACATATGTGTTTGCTGCATTATTTAGTGTGTTTCCAAAACATCCCTATTGTTTATATTGTTATTAAAATGTCCAGTACATATTTTTTTAAATAAATGATGAGCCAATACCAAAATAATACCTCAAGTTTTCTAAACATTTAATTAAAATATAAAATGTTCATAAAAGATTTTAATATATTTCCAAATATCAACTATACCAGTTTTAGCTAGGAAATGTGATAATCATGTAAAAACCTAACCATAGCAGTATCGGTAATGCTAATACAACGATTGATTACATAGCATGTAAAATGAGATGAAGAGGGTTGATCTTCTGGCAGTGATCTCAAAGAAATTATTTCAAATATGACTTAGGTAAAAAAAAAATTATATGGGGAGTCAGAAAGCAATTTTAAAATCTTCATGAATTTAGGCACTTACTAACCCAATCATGTAAAAATCAAAAATACTTTAGGTACATTAATATGTATGTGTTTAGAAAGACTTAGTAGAAAGAAATTAGTAGGGTGTGTGAGTACTCGAAAATTTGATTTCAAGTTGAGTTTTAATAACCGCTCAAACTCAACTCGAAGATTTTTACAAAACTCAAAAAATGTCAGTACTTGGAATTATCGATCTTTTTATCGAAAATTTCTAGTTTGTTTAGTTTTATTCAATTTTAAGATATAATTTCATAGCAAATAAGAGACCCTCAATATTTCCTTTTATCTTATAAAAAAATTATTCAATAATTATACTAAATCTATTCAAAACATTGAATTTGTGTGATTATAAATTTTCTAAAAAAAAAGTTTGTAACTATTTATGATTCATGGATAGATCTAAAATATCATTTGAACTTGAAATATTTTTGTACAAAATATAATGCTTCATACTTCTATAACAAAAAACAATAAAAAAACAATGTTTTCATCCAAACTCGACTTGAAGTGAAAAATGCCTACTTGCACACTATAGAAATTACTAAGGTAACTTAGAGGAAATGCACCTGCATTAGTGTGGAGAAGGGATGAGAAAACCAAAGTGATTTTATACTTGTGGAAACAACCATTTTTTAGTATAGCTGACTGAGATTAGACCTGTGGATTTATCACCAACAAGCAAGTATATTGTGAACCCAAGGATTATACCATGTGAGCACGAGTGTGACTAACATTAAATGGTGATAAGTGATAAAAATGAAATTTATTTTTAATAGGTTCTTCACTTAATAAGTATTTTTGATATGTTGAGAAGTAAGAGAGTATTAAATACATTTGGTTAAAGGCAATTATAATTTATATTATAGGCATGCCTCAATTTTTCTGCTTGTTACATGTCAATAGGATTTAAAAATTAAAAAAGTAATTTGTAACTTTTAGGAAACTTGTGTAGCACTTATGATATATTAAGACATATTTAGGTTAAAGTAAATGCCTTTAAAATAATGAAACATTATATCTAATGGTTGCGCAAACCTTTTTTTCACTAAGAAATTTGTCTTCCCTACAAATAAATGGTGGTGTACAATGGATATTATTTCTGAGGAGACTTCATGAATACTATTTTCATGTTGTCAATTGTTTCTTAAAAATACGACAAATTTTGTACTAGTT
This sequence comes from Timema shepardi, assembly GCA_902151425.1. Taxonomy (NCBI): domain Eukaryota; kingdom Metazoa; phylum Arthropoda; class Insecta; order Phasmatodea; family Timematidae; genus Timema; species Timema shepardi. The sequence goes on from CABFVX010001731.1 coordinate 135,127, forward strand.
TATTGATGTTGCTAGTAGCTCCTTCTTACTTTCCGACATAATTGAAGGCAAGAAGAGTTGCCAATAGTTAATCGAGAGGGAGCAAAAATAACCTGCAGTTACCTCAGAGATGATGTTCAGTGTAATAATTTTCCTTTTGATATTTTTAAGTGCATAGCTTTTTGTTAAAGATATTGCTTATAGATGTTGAAAGGAAAATAAATATAACAGCAAGGCCTAAACAAGAAAATTGTTAAAGGGTGAAGACACCCTGCTCTTCTCTTCTCCATTTACATATTTGAACCCAACTGTTTGGTGTCAATTTTCCTTGGATAGTAGCCGAATACTAATAACAATAAATGAATAGGTAACTTTACTTAAGTGTTATAAGAATTATTAAAAAAATAGCTTTTGTTTTGTTTCAATAATCAAAACACTTCATTTCAAAAAATGGCAAAAATTATTATGGATAGCATTTAGTACTCCTATTTTATTAATTTTTTTCTGACAAAATATTTAAGTTAAGCAATCATTGAGGTATAAATATAATAATCAAGGAATTTAAATGGTTTTGGCTTAACATTTTTTTATGAATAATCATAAAGTTCAGTTAATGTTATATAGCTGACATAATAATAAAAACACATTAATATTGGGTTTTAAATAAATGCACAAATATTTTTGTGGCAATTAGATACCAAGAATTCAACAGTTCGTTTATTTATATTAATAGGCACTGGCTTTATAATATATTTGAGGTGTTTGAAATGTTAGATTTGATTTTATCTCAAAAATATAATTATTCTTATAGATCATCATTATACTGTGTGCCTTATAAACTGAGATGATTAGCACAGGGCCATATGGCACTGTAATTACTATTACATGAACTCTCGCACTAATTTTAAATTACATTGTAAATAGAATCTAATATTCATCTTGTTAAGTTTTAACCAGCAAACAATGAGTTTTCTTGGTGCATCTAATTTAATTATATTTAAAAATAATAAAGGACACATTAATTCATATTTGTTTTCAATTCTAAGCCTTCAAATGAACCAAAAAGCCAGTGTCAGTATTTCTTGATTCAAATGAAAAACACAAGATTAGCGACCCCCTATATTGAAATAATTAGTTCATAGGGAAATTAATTATTTTATCTCATTTATTTGGATGTACTTATTTTAATAAATAAATATGTGTCATTAATATCTAATAGCAACTAGTTCAACTCTAAACTTGGTTTCAAAATAAGAGCTGTATCACAAAGATGGGCAGACTTTGGATACTCTGAGCAAGCACTTGACAATTAATGTAAATATAAACATAAACACCTAATAAGCTTTACTCGACTATAAGCACAGGATGCCATTTCTGCATATGGAATAACTTGATGCATTTCTTTGGTGCACCACATTTTACATACCATCCAAACTATCCATATTTAAAGGAAATGTAGCGATGTTTGTGTAGAGTGAGAGTGGGAAACCTATCAGACAAAATACCCCAAGTAAATCAAACCATGACTTTGCTGTCACAAGATAACCAGACTAGACATGCTTGGTGTTTAGTCTGTGTGCCCACCTATATTTTATTAATGTTATGAACCAAATATTTCACAATTCACATTTTTACAGGAATATGCAAACTTTATGACATTTTATAAATTCAAAATGGGAACTTGGCTCACCCAAAGGTTGTACCTTATCCCCTCACATTTTTCTTTGTTTTATTAACATAAGTGAGTTAAAAGCGTCTTGGAACTCCTGACCCATATAGAGTTAGGTGCTAGAAAACATGGTTGGCTGTCCTCTATTTACAGCAACATTAATTTCCATCAACATCAACTTAAATTCACAAATCTTAGGTTTTGGGTTGTTGTAAAGGTTAATATTGAAATTTTGATTTATTCATATTTTTGACATGTGGTGTCAATTATAACAGCAGTTTTCAAAATAAATTTTAGTAAATATTTTGAAGATAGTATTTTAAAATAAATATCTTTCAATTCAAATAAAATTTTTACCTAGATCCTTAAAAAAATATTACTAAAGTAAAACGCTGTCCAATTAAATAAAAAAAAATACTAGCTAGTGCCCATAAATATGTATATAAAACTGGCAGAAAGGTGTCCTAAATTAATTGCATTAAATAAGTTTTTTTTTTATAAAAGTTTTGTTTTCAACTTGCTTGTGCCATGTTTTATTTTGAGTCAAATGTTTGCTCAACTTTCACCTTCATTTGTGAACTGTCTTCCCATGTAATGAACATTTAATACAGCCTTTAGACATTAACAAACACTTTTCTGGATGAAATAATTTAAATGATGCAACAGACCACTAGAATTTGACTCTATATCGTATTCCTAATATTGATGACAATTCTGTATGTATTATTGTTAATGACAAAACAGTCAGGCTGAGAAAAAAAACTTGTATGGATCTATTATTGTTAATAGTGAACAAAGCAGGATAAAAGTTCTATAGTTTGATGGCGTTAGGATACCTGTAATAAAACTGAATAATTATAAAGTTGTTACTCATGATATGTAAGTGAATTAATTTTTCAGATGATTCATGAATGAAAGAATTTTTTCTCTAATGTTATTTATTTTTAAAACTAAAAGGAGCTAAAACTGCAACGATTGGCTGTGGATGGCTACAGTATTGCATATTAATGTGAATGATTAGTAAAAGAAGGTAAACCAAATCAAAAAAATAAATCTATCATAGAACATGGAAATAGAATGATTTTGGATATCGAGTTTAAGTTGGGGAATGTGTTACATTAAGCAAGTTCAAGTACTTTAAAAAAAACAGTTAAAATATTTTTTTAAATACCACAGGCTTCTATTTTGTAGATGATCAGTTATGAAAAATCTTTTAAATTTATAAACCATAACAATTTTTGCTTAAAAAGATGTTACAAGTTGTTATTCTAGTCACAAAAAAAAGTGCAACCATGATGTTAAATTTAGGTATCAAGATGCATTGCCTATAATTTGGAGGTTAAAAAATGCCATAAAAACCGGTTAGATACTGTCTATAACCTAGCATGAAATATTGTTTAATGCATATTTGAGGTAGAATTAAAAGATTGCATAGGCACAGTTTTATAGTGTCAGTAAATATGTGATAATTTTAGTCTATGTATGCATTTATACAAAAGGCATAAAGTGTGTAGCAAAGTGTTCAAGAGCCTTCAATTCATGCAATGCTACTCTCAGTTCATGTTTTCATTAACCATTACAAAAAATGTGTTCCAAATTAATAATAGTAATCATATGAACATAATAAAATGGGTGAAAGAGACATGAATTTATAAAAATATGTTGGAACACAAATGCCATAAATGCTAATACATTCTGTAACTTATATTGCTTGACCTAACATGTTCATACTGTGTATGTAGTAAAATTCTGATAAACTTGTGTTAATTTTGTTATTTAAGTTTCAAAATAGTGTCATTTCGCAGATCAAAAGAGTACTAAAAAAAATTACTTGGATTTTTCAGTCATCACCATACTGTAATTAGCACAAAATTTCACTAACTATTAAATGATGAAGTTTGTGTCTTGTAGCAAGGTAACATTGTTTTACTTATTATTACCATGATAAAATTAATATTCTCCAAAAATAAATAATTTATAAAATAGTTTTAAAAGCAATTTCAAATTATACAATATTATATATAAATGCGCTGTTTGTTCGGTAAGTTGTAGCACTATTAAAGTTATCCATCAGTCATATATTATATATACATATGTAAACAAAAGAAAATAATTGTAATTAATTTGTATAGTAATAAATGAGTAAGCAGATTTTTTTAAGAAAAAAAAGAGAGAGCATATAATATATTATATATAGTGTAACCACAATACATAAGCATAGAATTTGTGCATATTAATTTTTACAATCATTATGGTATACATCTATTTTAATAATTGAATGTGGAAATTTTAGTTAAATTGTTAAATATAAATATTTAATTTATTATTAGGTACTTTATAATTAATAACTTTGATAAGTAGTAAAAAGGGAAATACTGACCAAAAGTAAGAATGATCCATACACACACAAGATACATAATACCTAGTTTTTTACTAATTATTTTAATGTATATTCATGTATGGGGTGCTGTGTATTTATAATCATAACCATTTTAAACCTATATAAATACTATTACATTTTTATTAATTAGTAAACCCTATAAAAACTTTATCATAACACTACTCGGACATTACTAATTAAGTTTTGATGTCGCATATACTTTTAGCAAATGAATATTGGTCGAGTGCAGTTGCAAAGAAACATTTATATATTTATATAATTACCATAATGGTTTCTCTGACATTGTACAAATTTCATGCTTACGTATTGTGTAAATGTATTGAAAGGTTGGTTCATTAGACTTCAGTTGTGTGATTATTAATTTATAAATAACATTGAATTTGTATGTATGGATTTTTTTAAACTCTAAACCAGCACTGATTGTACATAGATTAATATAGTTGTATGTAATGTTATATAATATGGCAAAGTTTCTTTTGTAAAAAATAAGTTTTAACACTTTATTTTAATGTTGATAAGCAATCTGCGCAGTATTTTTTATTTTATGAATAAAGAGTCAGTGTAAATTTCTAGTCATAAAATTATAAAGATTTAAAAAAAATTACAAGATACCTCAAAAAGAAAAATTAGTTAAATTTCCCATTAAATGCTATAAGTAGATAAAGCAAGCCAAATAGAAAAATAGCTCTGTGTACATTTTGATTAGGTATACGATTTCTTTTTAAAGTTTGCTATCTACAATAATTTATGGGGATTCTAATGCAGTTGTCTGCATATTTTTAATAGGGGCCTTTTTGTGTTTCCTATGTTGTAAAAAGAATGTGTGCCAATTATTGCAAATAAATAATTACTATACACATTACATTTTGATAATATCTAGTAATGGGTTGATGTTCACTAATATCTCAAACTGTGTGAATTGAAAAAGGTTTAAAACTTAACACATTTTTTTTTAAGAGTAGCCAATCATTATTTAGAATATATGCTTATATGGATCATAAAATGTAGAAAATAAATAGTTAATTTCTGGCATACAAATAACATAATATTAAATCATTTTTTCCTCATTTGATAAACACCATAAGCATCTAAATAATTTTATTTAGGAATTAATATTGTATCTAGCTTATTTTATAAATACATACTGAATCAAGATAAAATGTGACATCGGCCCATTACTAAAATAATCCAAATTCCTTGGTTTTATACTGGTGTCTTTAAGAATGACATTTGCTGGTAATTTATTAATTTTTACTAAAAGTAATCATCAAGCATAAAGAAATAAATGATAAACAAATTTTGATTTTCAACGTAATGAACTAATTAAGAAATAAGTTGTTATTTATGCATTATTGGAGTCAATTTTGATAGTCAAGGGGTGAAAGATAATATATTGTATCAGATTTATTAGTCTAGTCCCTTAATAATTTTAGTTGGGGATAGCTGTAACAGGTAACAAAACTTGTGGCAATACAAAATTAATATAATACATAGACCTATCAATTAAAATTATTATCAGTATAAACTATGTACACTTGTTACAAATATGCTGGATATTAATGCAAATAGATCTGCTTAGTGGTCAAATGATCTAAGACATCATTCTCCCAAAAGACTGGACTGCCGATGATATAGAAATCATTATTCGAGTCTTGGTTGAGTGTTGTAAGCGTTATTTTTCCTAAATGAATTTTTCTAGCCCCCAGCAATTGGGGGATGTGCCCACCAAACCCATCTTGAAATTATTGGCTGGCTACGGCCTTGACAGAATGTTTTTTCTTAAGTGTTTTCCCAATCTCCTTCTATGCAAAAATTCCAAATATGGCTTATTTTAAAGAGCTATACCAGCAATAACTACCCCATCCAGTACAGTACAATTGTTAAATAGTCAAACTGAGGTCGACCAGGTCAATATTTGATATATTTTATACATTGGTAATCATCAGCATCCATCATCATCCTCCAGCCTCATTGTCCTCCTCATCACCATCATCAAGTGTTCCCAGCTTGACTCCATTTTTTAATTGGAACCACTTTGTCCACTCTCTCGTCTTTACACAACTCACATTATAATCATACATATTCCTTACTCTCCTAGCTACTCTCTTTCTACTCCAGCCTACTACATTTCTATCAACACTTTCATAACTAATAACCAAAGTGAACATCGAGCTTTGCATATACAACCCAAGTAAGAATGATCAACATCTCACAAGCGCGTGCACACAAACACACACACAGATGTTTGGTCTAATTTTCTTTGCAACCAGTTAGCTATATTATAATGTTCTAATTTTTATTTCTTGTTAATGTATGAACAAATTCTCCATTCCATAAAAAATTGTGAAACTGATTTATCTTGTATTAAGTAGTAATAAACTAATACTTATTAGGATTAGGTTTTTTTTATGAGTTTTCAGACATTTTTTATACCCTCTACTGAAATTTGAGAAAAAGTTTTTATCTGTAGATCTGGTCCAGAGGCTATCAGATGTGAGAACGCATAATACATATTTTGTATGACCCCTCTCCTCCCCCAGATGTCTTACTACCAATTCAGGCTATAACACACACATATATATATACATACATACAATAATATATTAGTTACGCTAGTGGAGTAGGAACTAGAATAGAAATAAGATGAAATGTACCGGCATTTGCATGAAGGAAGTATGTTAAGCCAATAATATTGATAGCTACGGACGGGTTCAATTAAAATGGGGCAGTATTGGTCTACTGTAAGATTTGTGCAATGAACAGAACCCTAATCATTAAAACAAACTACTTTTGATTATTTAGTTTAAATCTTGGTCTTTGCTCCAAGTAGCATGTGAAAATAGGTCAGGTAGCTTGTAAACCCGGAACAAAACCAATTATGTATAATATGACTAATATAGACTAAAAAAAGAGGGAAAACCCATAATGTTGTATAAAAATATATGGAAGATGGGATTGTTCACATTCCTCCCAGTAAATGGAGAAAACTGCGAACCTTATCATCTTATTAATGTTAAGTAGAGTTAAGTAGAGACAGAAAAACAACAAAAACTATTTTACATGTATAAATCGCTGGTTTGCTTAAGAAAGTGTTTTTTTATATCAAACATTGTAAAAACACATGGGATGGGGGGGAGGGGGGGGGGGAAACCAACATTATTTTATTATAATACAGTTTTAGTACCAGAAAGGGGTAGTTAGGTTTAGAAACTATTAACAAGAAGCCAGGGTAAAAAAATAGTAACACAAAGTTTATCCACTCCTCCTTTTTGATACCACCGACCCATAATGCAAGGTCAAAACTTCCCCTTATAACTCTTTACTGCCCCGAAGTTGGCTACGCAATACTTGGACATCCCCTAATCTTTGTGAATCTGCAACTAATTACTTTAATCTGTAATCTATTCATTGTATAAAGTCATTTATTAATTTTTTTTCATCAAGTTGCAAGCATCAAGTAAACTTGAGGGTTTCTGATGATAGCTATATTATAAAGGTGTTTGGGAAACCAGAAGTTAGGTTTCCTGGGTAGCTAAAATTTTTCTAATCAACCCCTGAAAATGTAAATTAAAAACATTATTATTAACATTATTATCACCGCGTCTTACTACCCGTTCGGGTTATACGCACTTACGCTAATGTGTAATGGTAGGGTGATTGTGAGATGAAATGGAGGACCTACAGTTTAACGTGGAATCCGAACCCTGGCATTCCCCACATTCACAAGATGTCTGTCAGAGGTGAAGGAAGGGTTTGGTAATCAGATAAATCTGTGCCGGGACCGAGGATNAGAGGTGAAGGAAGGGTTTGGTAATCAGATAAATCTGTGCCGGGACCGAGGATTGAATCCCGGCCGCCAGCATAGAAGTCTGACACAAAATGAAAAAAATATAAAGGTTATGGTTATGTGGAAACATTAGTGTGTTTATCACAACATCAAGTCACTGTTAGTGGGGAAGGCCAGGATTCGAACACCAGCAGGGCATACTGAGGATGAAATTCCACATGTGATTTCCCCCTCCCTTAAGGCTAATATGGGTTTATTAATTTAAATATTCACCTCGTCTGGTGTCTTTAAATTAGTATAATATACATATTGCCTAAATGGACAATAAAATGTGTACCACTTAACACTTACTCTTCACGGTTTGCAATAAGATAATATGATTGATCACCCACTTCAGTGCTCGCATGGTCTAAAGTGCTACCCTCACAGCTAGATTGATGATGAAGATGGGGAGATCAAGGTTTGAATCTTAGTCTGGTGTATTGAGGGTGATTTTTTCACTCTCCCTCCATACAAATGCGAAACATACTTTTCCTATGAATATAAACTTCATACCTAAAATCATCAGCATCATTTCTAGCCTATAAGCAAATAACCTGAACAGGTAGTAAGACGTAGTGCTAAGATATGATTTTTGGAAAATTTATAAAATAAATTTAGGGGAAATCTAAAAATTTTATTAATAAACATTTTATCAAAGGTTAATGTTTGCAAAAAAATACTCTATTATAATAGTGAATTATAATTGAATCCATACTATTTATCGTATTCTGATCAAATCATTACAACGCACAGTGGTAAAAAGGTGAAAACATATTAAGGATATAACAGTGTATCCTACCTGCATTGGTGGTTGCATGATCTAATGTGTCACTCTTGCAATAGACTGGAATACTGATTGTGGTGAGGTTGAGGTTTGAATCACAGTCAGATATACCACTATATGGTTTCACTCTGTCCCTCCATGCAAATGCAGGTATATTTCCACTAAACTATAGCCTTTTTCATCCATAGCACTGTTGAGTAATTGTACATATCTGTATAGCCCAAACTGGTTTAAAAAAAGAGCATATTTGTAGAGTGGTGTTACTGCTTTGAGGAAGAAGGGTAAATGCTCCAAGGAAGAGTGATCAAATTTTTTAATTTAAATATAAGAATAGGACACCGAGTAAAACTATCTTTCAGTTATAATTACATAAAGTACATAAAAAAGAAAGAAAAATAACCATTAGTTTCTCTAATAAAATATAATTTAATGAAAGGATTTTTTTCCTCATCTTTCCTTGTTGTGATTATTATAAATGCTCATTAGTGTGTTTTATAGAAATTGTATGTGATATGCTTCCATAAGAATACATTTTAAGCACAATTTTTTTTAGATAAATAGCTATAACTTGCGGGCCAAATAAAAATATGTCATGGGCCGCGGGCTATAATTTACCCAGAGCTAGCCTAAGGTTACTTGCACATTGGAACAGACTACGTTCAACTATATGTTGTGCGTAATTGCACGAAGTCACCCAAGTAATCGAGACAAAGGAAGGACAAATTGGAATTTTTAGTTGAAGTCGTACGACTTGACTAGTAATTTTTCCTGTGTTTTGGTTTTGAAAATTTCCAAAATGTAAACAGAAAAATTGATGTCTAGTTTTTGAGAGAAAGTGCCTTTGGGATCAAAAAGACAACCACTACTATTCGAGAGGCGTATAGAGAGATATGTTGTATATTTGTTTGACCCATCATCCATCCTTTGACGCATTCTTCATTGACAAATCAATATATTATTTTCAAGAAGGTACAATTGAGAGAATAATTTTCCCTCTATTTATAAAAACTCCAAATATTGCGATTTTAACTATCAAACTTAAAATAAATAAGTGTTTGCAATAGCCTGAAAATGCAAACAGATATACTAGTATTTTGGATGATAACAAAACCATCACTTTTAACATCTTTGATAATAAGAGTGTTGAACCTACAAAATCAAAGCCAATATTTATGAGAACTTGGTATTTCTCAGAAACATTTTCCTTGAAGCCACTCTTCCTGGGGTGTTTAGATTTTTAGAAAAATGTTTCTGAAATAGCTCCACATGTAGCCCTCTTTTCATTTTGTAATGTGTTTCTATAGTGACGGATCCTATCACTGCCATTTGTTCTTTTATTTCAATGCGCATGCACATATTTACTCGGCAGTGATTGGTAATCCATGGAAAGTTAAAGATGAGCAACTTCTACAGAGCAAGGCCTTATGGATAAGGACTCTGTGGCCAGAGCAATCTGATACTGTGGCATCCATTTCTTACGGACCACAGACACACAGATATGGAGTCTGTGTCAGCGCCTCAAGTCTGTCTCAATGTGCGGAATCCAGTCGTACAATCCAGTCGCATGTTGTCAGCCTTTCGTTGTAGTAGGTTCCAATATGCGACTGTGTGAATAGCATAAAACTTTGTATAAGGATAAGTATGGTATGTTATTTGAGTATTGGAGCTATTCAGACACAACACAAAAATACTTAAGTATTTTACCTTTAACTAGGGATGAGCAATTATAATTGTTGTGTATAATAAATAAACATTCTCTTAACTAGGCCTATAATAACAAACACGAGTTTGGTAACTGTTCCGCTTTAGATT
>CABFVX010001732.1:0-21103 GCA_902151425.1 Timema shepardi
TGACGGACTACACTATGAGCTGTCTTTTCTTGACGGACTACACTATGAGCTGTCTTTTCTTGACGGACTACACTAAGAGCTGTCTTATCTTGACGGACTACACTAAGAGTTGTCTTTTCTTGATGGACTACACTAAGAGCTGTCTTTTCTTGACGGACTACACTAAGAGTTGTCTTTTCTTGACGGACTACACTAAGAGTTGTCTTTTCTTGACGGACTACACTAAGAGCTGTATTTTATTGACGGACTACACTAAGAGCTGTATTTTCTTGACGGACCACACTATGGTCCTATATTATAAGCTACGCCATAGTGGAAACGTGCTAGATAAACGAAGTTTAAGTGTATTACAATGTCGATTCGAGAACGTAAATATTGTTTTATAAAATACAGAACATTTTAAGCATACCTTAATGAAAGGAACTAATTTTTTTCCTTTTTTTTATTCATTTATTCTTAATATCTAGAAGGATTTCACAGAATGAATTATGAGAAAAAATACGAAACCAGACGCTTCTTAAAGCTTACTGTTTTAGTTTTTCGTCTCTTTATTTTTATAAAAGAAGATTCACAATCTCAGAGTTTAAAAAAACACATTTATTTTTTCTTTTGGCATTTATTTTAAAATTAACATAGTAATGGACTTTATCAAATTTCTTGACTGAGGGAATCGACTGCATGTCGCAGCTGGGTGAACTATTTTTCTCTAGACTTGCTTCGACGTTTCATTGTTATTTTTGTTGTGGATGTAAAGCAATAAAAGAGTCGAATTTTTCATTTCTGTTATTTTTAAAAGTATCTTTTGTATTTGAAATAATAATTGACTTAAGTTTGTGTTTGTCAAGAACAACGTTTTGGTGATGAAGTATCACCAAATGTGAATTATGCGCACTGAGGGGCCACCGGTGCCCTGGAATATTGGTCAAGAGGGGGGGGGGGGNGGAGGGTTAAAACGATGCCATGAAAACATTATTTTTAGACAATTTTATTTTACCATTATAAATACAAGACAATTATTTATTTACTAAATGAAATTTTGAACAAAAATACCTTATAAATAAATTGAATTAATAGAGTAATAGTTTTTATAAACTATTTTTAACATTCTAAGCCCAATAATTTTTATATAAATAATGTTTCAATTATTTTTAGCACCGCGTTTTACTATTCGTTCGGGTTATACCCTCATGCACTAATTGCACTAGTGGTTGTAGGGATGAGGAAGGTTATATATACTTACATGAAGGTTACCTGCGTTTTAGTGGAGGGAAAGTGGAAAACCATGAAAAACAAGCCTCAATACACACCTGATTCTCCCGTCATCGGATGCCTAGTCTACTCCAAGAGTAGCGCCTTAGATCATGTGACCACCTAAGTGGGTTCCAGATTGGTTGACTGGTACGGATTTCCTTTTCTATTTGACTTGTGTCTACCGAGGAAATAAATACAGAGCAGTATGGATATTTCATGTCTAACCTTTTGCATTTCATATTGTTGTATTAAATGTGATCAACATTCCTGCAGACCACTTGATAGGCCACTGTGAACCACACTTTGAGAAACAATGGTTTATAACCTTTTAAACGTTGCATCTGTCTTTACGAAGATGAACTTCACACTTGAAGAATGTCAGAAGTGTGTGGGTGGCCAAGCTTATATAGTCTGTTTTATGATGATGGCAAAGTCGGGGTTCAAATCTCAGCCGGGTTTACTCAGGGGAGCTTTTATTAAAAGTTTTACCATTATACTTCCACAAAAATTCGGTCACATTTTCTTTAAACATTATTTTACCCATTCCTATCTCATTAGTGCACTTTATTGCGAATAGCTGACGGGCTGACAAAATAAAGTACAAGTAGACCATTTGTCACAGAATGTAAAGATCTACATATACTCGTATTCCCTGTGCCGGTGAACACGTGTTCTAAATGTCTGGCTGATTAAGCTCAGTTTTCCGGTACCGGAGATCTCGGGGTTTGAATCCCAATTGAGTGCAGAATGTGGAATTTTATGAATGGTTTTTCACTCCTTGTACACTCAAATGTGATCACATTTCCTCTGAATTGTATCTTCAAGGTGGATACCATTCGGGAAAATTCGGAAGAACTGGAATTAGCCGGGAATTTGAAATGCCCCCCCCCCCCCAAAAAACAGGAATAAGTTGGGAACTTGGTAAATTATAATGTGGTTCAAACCAGTTTTTTTGTAACTGTAATATATTTTATAATTTTTTAATTTCTAGTAGACTATGTTTCTACAAATAATGAAAACATGTTTATTTAAATTTTAAAACTTATTATTATTCATAAAGGAGATTAATAAAAAAAGTGGGGGAGGGGATGCAGAAGGGTGTGACATAATTATGAGTAGGAATTTTAGGAAATGCTCAGGAGAAATCAAAGAAAAAGCCAGGAATTTTATTGGTCAAGTTGAGTAGACACCATGGCCCTTCCTTGTTCCTACCACATGATGTAAATTAAAATACATACGTGTAACTTGACTGAGGGGTGAAATGATCGTTTTATATATTTTATGAACACATTTATAAAGTAATTACTTGCTCTAGGATCAATGTGTGCTATGATCATAAAGCTGATAGACACGCATGATGCTTCACAAAATGTGTATTTGATTATTTTAAAGAGAGTAAGTCTCTCACAGAATATAACAGTACATTCTACCCGATTAATGGTCTAAGGCGTCATTATCGTGTTGGACTGGCCTGCTGATCATGGAAAGATCGGGGTTCGGATCCCGGTTAGGTCTACTAAGGGTGTTTTTTTCCTAAATGGTCTCCCACTCTCCTCCCACGCAAATTTAGGTAGATTACCTCCAAAATGGTTCCTTTCTCATCCCTACCGCAGTAGAACATGTATCATACATGCGTATGACCTGAATAGGTAGTAATATGGGATGGTGTATTAAAAAACATAAACGAATTAGGCCCTACAACGGAATATTTTTAAAAGTCTCACCTCGTGCATCAATGCATGTTATTGATTTTTGGCATATCAATAACTGTCTCACACATACGTCGTCTTGAGAAAGTACTGTTTACTTAATCGTTTGTGTCTACGCATCCAATTTAATCTTGGACGTAACTCATGAAGCTGGTTTCACCAATAAACCGTTAGAAATTGGAGCCCATGTTTCTATTTTTTTAAATGTACTTTTAATAATGGCCCCAGAATTCGTTCCCGAAGTTTTAACATCACATATATATGAGTGTGAGTGTGTAGAAAGATAAGGAAGGTAGAATTTTAGTGGAAATACATTAATATCTTCTTTATGGATGAAGAGGGGGAAAGCATTTTAAAAAAACTCTCAATAATTTGAAAATGACAACTGCGTGTCACATGATTTGACGTGCAAATACGTTAAATAAGCTTTACTAACCTTTCAAACTGTCAAATAAGGTTCTTCCTATGAAAATTGGACAATATGTGTTTGTGTGTGTATATGTGTTACGGATAGTGCGTGAATTCTGAATAATATCGATACTGGCCGGGAGATGTCAATATTATCAAAATGCAGCGCATACATTCAGAAATAAAAAGTAATTGATCTCATTTTCGACCTTGTCCGGATAATCTTGACACTAGCCAGCAAGGCTGGGATAACGTTGAATACCATTTGTAAAACTAAGAGCGTTATAATATGGATTATATTTTGGAACGTTATTTCGATAATGGACTTGAAATTGGATCGTGGCAATGCACTAACATTCAAAATGCCTAATTTATATGCATTATTTTCCACTAATCTAATTTAACCTAACCCTAACTCAGTCTAATTTAACCCAGTCCAACCTAACCTAATAAACCTAACCTCACCATAGAATTTTACATCCAAGTGTGGGTGGATAGTATCATTACTATCCGGATAAACTTTGAAAAACATTTAATCACCTTTATCTTAATATTATCCACATATTTAAGATAATATCGACTTTATCCAAGCTCGCACTTTATCTGTAGTACATAAGCCATCAAACTAGACAGGCTAGCTTAACAACTTAGTCCGCGTGCCCACAAATGTGGGTAGAATTATTGGGGTTTTTTTGTTCCTGCGTTTAAACCCAGGGTCTTGGTCGCCATTACTTTTAATAAATGACGATGTTCAATATTCAAAATGTGACATTAACGTTTATAAATCTTTGTGAGTATTTCTACTAAAAGTGTTACTAAGAAATGACGAGGAATCATCACCGGTGGACACAAAGACAAAACCGTCATTCCAATCTTATGTGGTTTTTTGGTGGGCGGGTATTCGGGTCTCGAAACCTTGTTGATGTAACAAGTTGTTTACTTTCTTAAATAGTTTCCCAATCTCAATATTATGGTCACATTTCTCTTAAATTCTTCCACTATCGTTCTATTAACCTAGTGTAAATATGGTTTATTATACATCAGATGGAAAGTAAGACACAAAACACTAGAACAGATTAAATACATCGAAGCTATTTTTTAAATATTTAAAAATGGTTTTCAAAGTTGGCCAGAAATTGAAAAATAATGGTTCCCCCTAAGATGTTGAGTACAACGAATAGTAAGTTATTTATCAAAGGTTTAATTTCATCTCACTCCATTGTTTAAAAATGTAGATACTTATACAAAACTCCTAATCTATGTGAAACTGAATAATATACACTAGCAAACCCTAGCAAAAATTGCGTTATACTTACGTTGAACATTTTTTGACTCCCGGATTTAAATTTTATGGTTTTATCTTTAAGGAATTAAAGTCCTCACTGGTATGTTTAGACAATTTTTTTTATCGATATTGGGTTCCCAAGGGTCAATACTTCGTGTTAAAATTTCGACTTCCGCTTAAAATTTTCGACATTTTATTAGGGGTTGCACATATTATGGTTATCGCATTTTTATTAAATTCCTCATTTATAAATATAAACCAATAAATAAATAAAGTAAATATTGACTATTGAGTCTAAAATGATAGAGATAGAGCATTGATGTACAAACATTTCCCTTAAGAGGTTAAAGAAAAAAGGATAACAAAATTATGAGAAACTTACTTATCTATTTATTCTATGGAATTAGAGAACTTATCTACTTATTCTATGGAATTAGAGAATTATTGCGTTAATACTTAAATAGTATCTCTGTACAATAAAAGCTCACAAAGTTGTATTAGTATATTTGCCAATATCTCCGAAACTATAATTGGTTTTATAAAGATATATTTAAAATAAAAGTTTTTTTATTTTTAATAGTATTACAATTTTGTAATGATAAGTTATTTAGTATCTTAAATAGCTGTGTAGATACGGAAATTTCCGTTTCTCTAAAGTACCCTAAAAGTCATTTTCATGGGAAAATAAAAAGAGCCATTTTGTTTATAATCTTAATAAACACCTAGATATGAATTTTAATAAAAATAGTTAGAGCCAACTTTGAGGAAATTAATCTATTTTCTCTTTTCGCCCTTTATTAAACAACTCTTAATCTTAGGGTTAAACAGACTTACAGAAAGACGTCATTGCAAAACCACTTTTTAGGGTTCAGATGGTCATGAAACGTCTACATCCATCAACATCTCAAGTAAGATTTTGTTTTACGTTCGCAATACTTGCTTGACCTTTGGTGTTCGAAAAACTAAATATATATATATATATATATGCGTTTGGATTGAAAATTATTATTGGTTTTATAGAAATATGTTTAAAAAGAATTATTTCAAATATACCTACATATTTGCAATGATAAGTAATTTCATATCTCAAATAGTTTCAGAGATGTGATAAAAAATGAGAATCTACGCATCAGACCGGAACCCTTAAAGTCATTTTAATGAAAAAAATGAAAGTATCTATTTTTGTATAATATTGATTAATTATTAGAAATTAAATTCAATTAAAATCGTTAAAGCCGATTTTTAGAAAATCAACTTTTTCTCTTTTTGCCCTTCAATAAACTACCCTTAATTTTAAAGTTAGCTATCCAATTCCAAAAAACCCTCGGGGCATCTCTATGAAAACCCTAGATACCAAGTTTTAGCCCGATCGGTAAAATAGTTAGGCTCTAGTCCGAGGTACAGACAGACGGAAACTCAAAAACAACCTTTTCGGATTCGGGGGGTCATGAAACATCGAGATTCATCAAAATCTTGAGTTCTATTATTTTGACGATCGCTATATTTCTCTACCTGTGAGATAGTGGGAAAGTAAAAATCTCAGAGAAATGCTGTTTTTGTTACAATTTTTTACTATCTAAATTTATTTTGTGTCAAACTGAGAACAACGTAAATTAATTCGTGTAAACAGGTTAGGGTGTAGATGTAGGGGACGCGAGAAAAGGCCAGTGTTTTTTTTCCTCTTTTATATAAAAATATTTGTTAGTCAAAATAAATCAAATATTGCTCCTTTACAAAAAGAAAGTTTAATTTTCTTCGTTAACCTCAACATTTCTTGAACATCTAATCAAGGGTGTTCTGGAATTTAATGACGTATTTTTCTCTTAGTGTAAAAATATTTCATTTAATACCGCTATGCTCATTACACATATCCAACAACTGTTAATATCATTATGTGAAGGAAATTAAACTCTTATGTTTGTACTGAAGCATTATTTGGTTTATTTTCGCAAAAAAAGTATGTTTTGCTATAGAAACTGAAAAATCACTGGCCTTTTCTCGCGCCCCTTACGTCCACATCTTATGTGTGGAAACGAAACTAAACAAACAGTTGACTAAAAGTGTTGCGCTTTCTCGCCTCATTTGAATTCCTGGCCAAGAAAGCGCCCTAAAATGTTAGTGTATGTTAACCGCCACGCATGAGTGTGTTTCTTACTGTATGTTTATTATGTGAGGCGCTAGGCATTTCTTCATTGTCCGATTCTCTGTAGTAAAGGGACACAAGTCAATTATTAAATGGTACCAAGTAGCTACAGAAATAATTAATTTGTAACGGTTATCCTACATTATAAAAGAGACAAGTGGCCGGTTTAGTTTAAAGGAAAGAGGAAGGTAATATTTACCCCTTTATCTTTAAAATATATTTCTTTTTATTTAAAATATAGAAACTACCATGTATATATATATATTTCCACCGAGATTATCCGTCCAGGAAATACTTTGTTTATACGTTAAGGAAATAGCTATAATGTACCAACATATGCGTGACTGGAAAGTGAAAAACATTTATTAAAAAAACTCAGTACGCCCGGATGAGATTCAAACCCAGACCACCCCATCAGTTAAAAATTATACTATATGAGGCTGACATTTGGTCCTCATGGTCACTGATATCGGCTAAAATAATTTGAAATTTAAAGTTTTAATAAGTTTATATAGAGCCTAATTTTAATTATATTGTATTGAAAACTATGTCTGGACTAATATACGTAAGTTCAGTATAGTATCCAGCAGATTAGTATATTATACAAGTGTAATTTTATAATAGTGTTGGGGTGTATTGTGACATGTACACCCCATTTAACTTGATGGATTATACTATGATCCTATCTTATAAGTTATACCATAGTGAATAATAATAAGCTGACTTTTTTATTTAGCACCGCGTCTTACTACCTGTTCGGGCTATACGTTTAAGTAATAATTAGGCTAATGGGTTAGGAATTGGGTAGATGGTATTTAGAGGACGTGAACCCACATTTGCGTGAAGGGAGAGTGGAAAACCATTTAGGGGGAACCCCCCTCCCCCCCAGTTCACCCGACCGAGAATTGAACCTCAATCTCCCCGTCCTAGACAGTCTAGCTCAATACGAAACTAGCGCGTTGGTTAACAACGCCACCGAGGCATGTAATATGATTACTACCTTTCAGTTTAGACGTATAGTACATTTTGTTCGACTCTTTCTTAGTGATTATTTGATAAATTAAATAAGTTATAGGTAGTTTTTAATTCGCAAATATATTTAAATAGAACAAAAATATCGTCCTATCTATATGATCAAAGTATCAGTTGATTAAAGGGTGAATAGATTAATATTACGATGATAATTAATAAGCTCGCACCTGTGCAACGTGAGATAACTTCCCATCGCCAAAGTTAAAGTCGAGTGCTCTAATTTGTGGAGGCTCTTCCAGGACGTGACATTATTATCATTATTTAGTTCGCAGCTGAAGCTCTTCGTGTTTCGGAATATTTACTGTAGCAAGCTAGGGGGCGGGGGTGGTAGGCTGTAATCTGACAGGGCACGCTAACGAACGAGAGTCTTGCACCCAACACCCAACTCATAATGTAAACACTGTTTAATTCAGCCAGACGGGAAAGGAGCTCGGGACTTGCAGATGCTAACAGACTTCTTATTGCCTCCTCTCTGATGACGTCATGGACAAAATAGAAAGAAGAGGCCAGCAGCAACTTATCCAAGTTGACGTGCTCTTTTTCACTCACGGTGGAAGAAATAGTTCGACCGATATGGCTTACACTGGCTGCACGGATAGTGTACCGGACACTCAGTCGGGCCTATGTCGATTGAAGCTATACCCTGATTTTTGTTCGAAGAACAGTTTAGAAAATTCTTACATATTTCTTTGCGGTCAATATTGATAACATTTTACTATACTAGTTGTGTTATTTTATAGTTATTGATAATATCTATCAAAAGTGACAACTTCAGATCACATGACTTGACGTATGATTATATTAAACTTGTTTTGGTAACTTTAGTAACTACCAGAGATAGTGTTCTTCATACCAAAATAAGGTTATAGGTGAGTCGCAAAGTTTTCTCGTTTGGGAAATTAGGTCATGGTAGGGCCAGCTCGTGTCCTTTTGCCATACTAAGAAAAACATGAAAATGATGCCCTCCCGTCTCAAAACCTTAAAAAACAAAAAACTTTGGATTCGTGTATTTATATGAGAAAAAAATATTTTTGCTACTAATTTAAAAAACATATTTACACAAAAATACAAACAAATGGGTACTGCAGCACCAGCTTAAAATGATTTGTTCGTATTTTAGCCTAAACAAACTGTTTTATTAATTATTTGAGCTCAACTGTTCGGGATATTTTAGACACAATTGAGAAAAGTTAAAGTCTGCTTATATTTTTGTTGAAGCGTGTTGCTTCAAATGTAAGTTTTAAAACCATCTCTTAGCGGTAGCATCTGTTACAGGCAGTGTTAAGAGAACTCCAAGTGCAATACAAAGAATTTAAAAACTGTTCCTTACTATATTTCTATGACATAATTTAAAACGTCTCAGGGCGATGATAGGGAAGGTGGGATCAACTTTGTGAACGTTTTTAATCCAGGCTTCAAGTTTAAGACGTCCGAATCTTTCGAGTCTCCATAATTTAACTAACTTGGAGCACTTAAAAGTTATTTTGAAGATTTGGAAAATATTAATATTTGGAAGTATAGTATAGTTTAAAAATTGAATGCTATTCTAAATGCATCTTTTTGAAGAACTACCTTTTTTTCGACATTACCTACATCCTAACTTCATGGGTGAAAATAAATCCTGAAAATAAAATTACTACATCACATTTTTGCCACCCTTCCGAACTATCCACCCCCATTGGTTGTGGTTTTAAAATATTTGTCTTTGATTTCAGTTGCATTCAGATATTAGTCTCCATTGTCTTCCTTAAAACTAAACAGCTTGATATAAACTCTCCCTACTATGTAGCTACTAACCATGTTTATATAACAATCCAGTAGAGATAGCTTTTGACAACTTATTGGTCCCTAAGCGTTAATATTTAAAAATAAACATCATCATAACGTAACTACCATAATTAAGAATTAATCTACCTTCCACTATGAACACACTAAGCGTGGTAGAAATTGTATGTTTGGTTTGGGCTGGCCCTGATATCTAGGAGTCCTTGGTTCGTCACAGGGAGATGCTCTGAGCACGTTAGCAATAGTTTATGATCTTGCTGACTGTACAGTAGTTTCGATCATTTGAGGTGGATGAGACCAAGAATAACTCAGATTACAGAAACCTGGGACTATTATTGGACGGAAAAACACGGGAGAGGGGTGGACTTAGAATAAGTAAGTTGATCACGCAATAAACAAAACAAACCGAACTAGCTAAACACAGCTACTATATGCGCTACTATGTATAAAATAATCTGAATTTATAAATAATCCTCCTCACATGTCACAACACGCAACTATATTCTTAATATAATATTTGTTCTGTTGACTGGCCCGGATTTAACGGAATATTAAAATTTTGAAAATATAATCATCGAGACTATGTTGTATATTGAAATAGGTGTTCTAAATTAAAATAATAGCTTGTATTTTTATAGAGTGCAAGAAGAATTCCATAACAACGATAATTTTAAAAGTGAGTTGGATACGAACGTATGCCATAGCGTTTGCAAAGATAAAAATAAAATCAACTGTCACAATAAACTAAAATGGCTTTGAAAGCATACAGCCTCACAAGAAACCAACTTTCATTATTTCGTAGAGTCCTCCCCTCCAGCTCCCTCGTGTTCCTTACCCATCAAGGACATCTTTGTCCGGCGACAACCACAGTTCGCTGATAGAGAAAGAATCCTTTCCCTCGCGCCCGCCAGTCCGTGCTTGAGCTTCTTCACAATACAATCGATAAGATCCCATTACTTTCTGGTCCTCGTTGACTTTGGAAATTGTCTCCCCCCACCCTCCCCCACCGCTACCCAATCAATTACGACCTTGTTTAACACCACAGCCGTCTTATTTGGAGCCGGGTCTCTCTGTGAAGAAGAGATTACTTCTCGGTCGGTTTGTTTTAGAGTCTGGCAGTGATCGAACGCCGGACCCGTCCCATTCAGAGCATCTTGTCTGTAGTAGGACTTCTCTTAGAGAAAAACTCACACAGGACGAACGATACTATTCATAGGAACCCGTTATTTGAAAACTGATAGGCCTAACTCTTGCTGCCACAAAGCGGAAAAATGTGCATTCTTAGTCCGTTTAGCTAATGATTTAAAGTGAAATGATAAAGTGATTCATGAGAAGGCATTAAAAGGTTTTTTTTAGATGAACTTTATTATTAATGACCCAATTAACACATATTTTATTTCCAAATGCTATTGACTTTGAATCAATGTTGGTGAAGGTTTAGATGCTTTTTATGTTATTTTCTTTTTCCACCAGTTGGGGGGATATACGCGTATTTACACTAATGGGAAGAGAAAGGTAAAATTTTAAAGGAAATGTATCCGCATCTGTGTTGAAGTAGTGTGGCAAACAATTTAAAGAAAAAAACTCAGTACTCCTAGGCTAGGATTTGGACCCTGACTTCCCTGTCACTGACAAACCAATCAGGACGAGACTGGAGCCTTTGTAAGTATGTCCATACCGGTGCAGGTCACTGTGGGCTCTAGCGTGGTGGGACGTGTGTCACGTATGAACACGACTGAATAGCTCAGCTGGTAGAGCGGTAACGTAATCAATTCTAGGTTCAGGGCTCAAATATCCACCTAGGATATAATTTTCAATCGTAATAAGGATCCAGTAAACGTGTTTAAGATTTTTTTTTAATATTGTTTTAATAGGCGACAAGCACTAAATAAACAAATGGAACAGGATGGTAACAGGATGAGGGAAAGGAAAGTAGATGAAAATAAAATATGTAGACAGGGTCCGACGTGGGAAGGGGGAAGTAAATGAAAGGGGTCTAGAACCCTCCACCCCACCCCCTACCCGCCTTATGTATATGTGTGTACGCAAATTGCAGATAGGAACAGTTGATTTAATTTATGAGCTAGTTTTAATAATATTGACCATATTAATGATATTATTGTATCATTAATAATAATCTATAGGCTCAGTGGTTCTCAAAGAGTGTGCCGTGACACACCATTGTGCCGCAAAAAAAAATCTTGACGCTATGTTATTGTTGATAAAAAATAATTAAATTAGTTTTATTCAATAGATTTTAAAAAATGGAAAGATGTTTGTAAACGTTGATTTATTTAATTTCAATTCGTTGTCGAACTAAGAAAGAACACGCATTTACTGTTCAACAAAGAGAAGTATGCACGTGAACATGCTTTGAGCCTCCCGTTGTGTCGCTAACTTGCATTCTAAGTGTGCCGCGAACAATGGCGATACAGAATAGTGTGTCGTGAACAAGAAAATATTGAGAACCACTTCTTTAGACCAGAAACCCGGGTAGTAAAATGTTAGCCAAGCACAAGTAGGTCAAATAATCTATAAGAAAGAGACTTGAATATTAAGTGTATGAGCTAATCCTATGAGTTTTTTTAAGGTTTTAAAATTTACAATTCATTGTTATAACAGAAAATGTACAGTTTAAAGCCTAGCTCAAAGAAACTGCACGAGCCTGGGGCCCTAGGACCTCCGGGGAGTGATTGCAAGGAGATATAAACATACCGCCGACCGGAGAGAGGATGTTAAGCAACAGTTGGTACGACTAGCACCCAACGAACACGCCTGGCACTGAACCCCGTCTACTGGTTTTAAGAGAGACGTTGTGGCTGTGCTATTTATATTTAATTGCTGTAGTTTTCTGCAACACGAGCTGTAGACGAGTTTGTTAGCTGTGTCATTCAACTTTAAGGCTCCTGGAAATATTTATGACCGACATTGTATGAGGAGTGAGTGGGAGTCCCGGTCTGTGATGATATAACCCACGGTACGTTTCAGGTCCACCACTGAACAGCGTTTAAGACACAGTGGTATTTGGGTGAAATCTCAGTAGCGTGATTCCGTACAGGATGAATCTGTGGACTTTAAATCGCAAGGAATAAACTTCAAGTATGTCTCTCGCAACATCGATGAGCACGTGAACTAAACGCTGAGCTCATCTCTTGTATACTTGAACGGTGACGGCGAGGCTGAAGTTCGAATACCGGCTGGGTGTACTGTGGGTGTGTATTTCCTAAATGTTTTGCTACCTTCTCTTCACGCAAACTCCGGGTACTTTTCCTCTTTTCACTACCATCTCCATTATTCCCATTCACGTGATTAAATGTTGATAACTTGAGGGGTGGAAGGGTAGTAAGACGTGTTCCAAGAAAGAAAAAATAATTGTTACTTGTGATTGCATCCTACTGAGCCTAAAGAGCTTATCAAGAGGGGGGTGGAGAAAAGGTTTATTGTCAAGGTTTAATTGATGGTTTTCACCTAGAACTAAGCCCCCTTAACCCGCTTTGGTGGCCACATGGTCTAAGGCGCTACTCCCACATTATACTAGACTGCCGATTACGAGATCGAAGTTTGAATTTAAGTTAGGTGTACTGAAGGTATTTTCCCTAAATGGTTTTTAACTCATCCTCTACGAAAATGCGGGTACAATTCATTTAAATATAATCTTCCCACTCCTGAAAATCACTATCTTAATTAGGAGATAGTCTTATAACCCGAACTGGTGGTAAGACGGGGTGATAAACTAAATCAATCCACCGTTACATTTTAAATGTTGGCTACGTTATTTTATTATTAGAACGTTTAATGCCAACAGTTTCACTAACGTAATATAAGGCTTAAGTACAATGGTGAATTGTTTTCCTACAACAATGATATTCACAAAAAATCCATGTTTGTTAAGAAATTTACAGTTACAAAATGTATTACTGCACATTAATTAAAAATATGACACCTTAACTCAGTTAGTAGCGTGTTTGTTTATTGAGCTAACGGTCCTGGGTTCAATTCACGGCATTTACAAAAATGTATCATTAGTGAAATGTGGGTTTATCCCTTCACAGCGATAAATTAACGGACGGGGGCTAGTTGTTGTGCCTATCCTAGTCTTTAATTAGAGTATAAGACACATGAAACTACGACAGGCCTATCAAGCCGGTAGCAAAAATATATGGTTTAAATAAAACATTGACCCAGGTCATATGATGGAAACAGTAATGTTATTATATTATTATTATTATTATTATTATTATTATCACCACGTCTTACTACCCGTTCGGGTTGTACACACTTACGCTAATGTGTAATGGTAAGATGATTGTGAGATGAAATGGATGACCCACAGTTTAACGTGGGACCCGAACCACGGTGTAGGCTTAGCATTCCCTACATTCACAAGTTGTTATTAATACACGTCTTGTCAGAGGTGAAGGAAGGGTTTGGCACTCAGATAAATCTGTGCCGGGACCGAGGATTGAACCCCGGACCTCTGACACCTTGCCCTTAGACCGCCAGGTCACCGAAAAACAGTAATGGATGTAAAAAGTGAACATCATATAAAACAAAACATCAGCCAGTGTTGAATGTTCGGTGTTTGTTTGATGTAGCTCCCAGCAAGTACATACCTCGAGTAAGTGTTTCCAAAACTAATCTGCCCCAGACACACACCTCCCCCCCTTCTCTCCACATGTCACCCTCCTCCCTCCACCTTAACGCCTGGCTGGAATATCCACGGAATTACACCAATGGGTGTAAGGATGAGGGAGGTGTAATTAAGGAGCACGTATACCCACATCTTACTCTTGGTCGGGATTCAAACCCTCCCTGTCATTGGTAAAACAAACTATACTGGAAATATTATTTTTACTGACGTGCCCACCTGTGTGGTTAGTTTTGTGTAGTAGAAATGTTAGATGTAAGCTTCCCCCCTATTACAACTCCGCATGTTATACCGCGGACCTTCCTTTCTTTATCCCCGGGGTTTGAAACGTAAAGCTAATTCAATCAGTTTCCCGAGAAATGTAACATTTAAAAATATATTCTCCCATTAAAACCAGCAACAAATTAATTCCTCTTTAAAAAAGTGATTAAATAAATTTAGTTTAGTATTTTTATGGTGACTTATTTTATTATTTTACGTAAAAATGAAAGAATTTTCGAAAATCATGTTTGTATTACGTACACTACGCACCTACCTATTAAACTTTATTTGTTTCATCATTCAGTTTCCCTTTTGTCTGTTCATGTTTACACTTACTCAATAGCGCAATATACCTACTTCGGTGGTCACATGGTCTAAGGCGCTACTCTAACAGTAAACTAGACTACCGATGATGGGGATATTGAGGTTCGAATCTCAGTCGGGTGTACTGCGGGCAGTTTTTTCCAAAACTGTTTTCCACTCTCTTCACGAAAATGCGTGTACACTTCCCATGCATATATTCTTCCTCATACATAAAACCATTAGCGTAATTAGTGCATAAGCGTATAACCCGAACGGGTAATAAGTCGTGGCGTTAAAACATAACGCAATAATATAAGAGTTTTTAAGTATATTTGGAAATCACTATTTTTATCAAATAACTGAGTAATCGACTATAGCGCGGGTTGGATCCATAACCTGTGATTGGAGCAGCATGTTCTGTCACGTGATAAGACTGCCAGGAGGGGATCCTACTATAAATCTGTACTACACACTTTTTGGGACGACCTCAACTACACGCAGATGAATGGATAGCTGCACCACTTTGCTCATGCTGCCATAGAGATGGCTGTTAGCCAACACTAATGTCAAATGTGCTCCTTAACCCCCATCTTGCACCCTGCCCAATTTAAATAAGGAGCTGCGAGGGAAACATTTCCATTCATCATAAGAAATTGTAAAGTCGTCGGAAATGATTCTCAAACGCATGTCAGAAAATGATTTCCACCAATGTAAAGAGAATAGAAAGGTAGCGCCCCTCAGAGGAATTTGGTTATGTCATTATTTAGAACTCAGTCGTTATATTTAATATGAAGACAGTCAAACATACATATTTTTAGAAATAGATAGAGTATTTACGTTAATGGACATTTATATGGATTTTAAAGCTTTATTTACTATATAAAGTTCCAAAATGTGAACTGATTTGTAACAACGTCTTAGTTTGTATCTCATTTAACTTTAAGCTTTGTGTATGTAACGTTTTGAATTGTGTACTGAGTGACGTCACAAGCTCAACTAATCAGATGTATTTCTCCATCTGGTGCTACCTTCTATTTTATTTACATTGGTTCACACCATATTTTTGAAGAATGGCAGAAACTGTGCAATAAAATATAAATGCATATTATTAAATGAGGACCACTTTGAAAAGTGCCATCAAAATATGGATAGATAAAAGTAGGCCTATATTGTGAAAAAAGTATTATTATTTATTTACTGAACAGCCCGCGTATTTATTTTGATCGACTCCAATTTGATGTTTCCAACAGAATACCGCCTAGTTCAGTGTCTTTTAATACTAATTATGAATACTCACTTGTAGGGTGCGTTAATATTTGAATTGTTTATAAAACAATATCAATTCGCCTCACAAAGTTTGTAGTTTGTAAAAAAAAAAGGTCGGTTGGATCCAAGTCTCCTTGACGGTACCTGGCTGGAACACAAATCACCCTGATGGGGGGTAATTGCGGCCAGACCTTCCTGGACTGTCCACCAGCTCAACTCGGACCGTACATGGGGAGGCGGGGGAATAACAGCGAAGGAAGTCTACAAATTCTCGTTGAAAGTAATAAAATGATGCCCGGGCAGAGAGAGAGAATATACAGTAGAAGGAAATCCATTGTTTACAAGTTGGTCTCTCCTAGACCTAGGATGAGGGGAAGAGGAAGAAGAGGGGATTTGTTTGCTTCTAAAGCCGTGTTGAACCCACCCCCTCTCGAGAAGAAAATAACATTTGGGGAAGTTGAGTCTTGAAGCTTCAGCTGGGTTCGAGGCTAGATTTCATTCGACGCGTGCGCACAGACGCAGCTGGGACCAGATCGGACATCGATATCCTTAGCGAGACTTTAGCATTGTAAAAACTTAACTGATATATTTTCAAATCATATTAATAACTGTAACTGAAGGGGATTTATAAAGAGGGCAGAAGGGCAGGGCCGACGTGTCGATACACATACACAAACATATTATATATATAGTGTAGCCATTCGAGCTTAGGTATGTGTCGTCATGTATTTAGTGTAGCACTGCACTTGGGGCGTACTAAGTCTGACTATGAAACTGGTCCTTAAGTCAGTAAATGCTAAGTTGGCATTTAAGTGTGGTTTGTTGTATATAAAATGGCCTTCATCCAGCAATTTCTTAGTTATTTTGACTACCTCGGTGGTCTTGGAGTAAAGTGCACGCCTCGGGACCCGATGTTCGTGGGATCAAACCCACCCCGTGGTCGACGGATTTTTCTTAAATGATAAAAATCCGTAGCACAACTTCCTTCGGAGGGTAAGTAAAGCCTTCGGTCCGATTGTGGCGTGTAAAAGAACCCTGGAAGGTTTGCGGAAAATACCTTTCCCGGCAAAATTGGTAGGCCCTTTTGCGCTCGATCATAGAAATTCTCGTGTGCTGAAATAATAATTTCGTTCATAAAGTGAACGTTAAATACCCAAAATAAATAAAAATATAATTATTTACTTAACTTTTGACCATTGGAAATTTACCGAATGATAAATGGATTTATATGTAATTTGTATGTTAAAGGGACTTACACTACTTGGCTTAGAAATGGTCTTTCTCTCTCTCTCACACTCACATATATAAACTGCATTATCTCTAAAATCATCGAGCAACAAACAGCACAAAACCCGCTCAGATGGTCGCTTCATCAAAGGAGTCTTTCTCGAAATATACTGGATTGCTTGTGATGGATAGGTCAAGGTTTGAATCCCGGTTGTATGTACTGAGGGTGGTTTTCCCGCATGTTTTCTTTACTTTCCCTCCAAGGAAATGTGGGTACGTTTCCTCTAAATTCTACCTTCCTGATTCATACATAGCCCATCAGTTTACAAAAATACAGATAGCCCGAATAGGTAGTATGACGTGACGCACACAAATACAAGGTGTCAGCCCTGAAACGCCATTGTACAGAACTGTATTTGCTTAAAATGTTGGAGTCTCGTGCTAGACACTCTGTATATGATTATTTTATAAATGTTGTAACCTTATCTGATGGTTCAAAACGTTACTAGATCTATTTGTATGTACTGAAAACCCAATACATTGCTGTGATCTTCAGCTCCCGCTTTTGTCCCTGTGTGCATATTTTGACATGGCGGATGAGTATAATGACTTTTGCCAATCTTCTAAATGGTTCATTCCGTAATAAGGCGCTGCATTCGGCGTTTTATGAATTCACGAACTCACATTTTCATCTTTATCATCTCATTTTTAGTTCACATTATTACCGCATCCATTTATTTATTATATAAGTATTTTTTCTATTTATACATAGATTTTGACACTTTATCTTTAAATCTATTCAAAAATAGGATGTCTAAATTATAAACTTTTGAGAAGACTTTTCTAAATATTATTAGAGCTATGGAAGGTCAATAGATATATTTTTAAGAATGTATACAATGTAACAATAACTTAAGCTTACTATATATAGTTTGTAAATTAGATTGCATGCGCTCACTCTTAATTGTAGGGATGGGGTGCGTGTATTGTATAATATTACATTTGTGTGTTTTTGTATTTTTTAGTATCGCGTCTTACTACCCGTTTGGTTTATACGCCCATTTACTAATTATTACATTGCGCTAGGGATAGGAAGGTTTAATTTTAGAGGAAGTGCACATACATTTGCACGGAGGGAGAGTGGAAAATAATTTAGGAAAAAAACTTGATGCACCCAACTGGGATCGAACGCCAATCTCCCCGTCTTTGGTAGTCTAGTCTAATACTAAAGTAGTGTGTTAGACCATGCGGCCACCGAAGCGGGTTTTATATGTATTACAAGAATTGAAGTACTCAGCGTTATCCGGGAGTAATATTATAGGATAAAAAGGAGTAAAACGTGCAAAAAGAGGAAAAAAGAAAGTAAATCTGATCCCAAAAAAATTATAAAGAAAAGGGGCGAAAAGAACTAAAAGGGGCAAAAAGTGTATTATTTTAAGGTAAAAAGGTTAATAGGCGTAAAAAGTTCAAAAGGTGCAAAAAGGATAAAACTTGTAATTAAATCCGATCAAAATTATTTTACAATTTTTTTAACTCAATTTATTCCGTTTAACCTTTTTACTCCGTTAATTTTTTCATCCCACATCCTGTTTACCGTTTTTACCCCAGTTACCCTTTTTACCTCCCTAACATTTTTACGCTTTTTGGCCCTTTTACTTCTTTTTATTCCTTTTATCCTTTTTAACTTTAATAGTCTTTTTATTTTTATCAGATTTACTTTTTTCCCTTTTCACCATTAATACCCTATTGCCCTTTTTACTATTTTGGTTATATTATGCTCTTTTTGATCTTTTAGACATTTTCACTATTTAGGTCACTTTTGCCATTTTTGCCCCTTTAGTTATATTATCCTTTTTGATAAGATTTATTGTTTCCCCTTTTTGGTCTTTTTGCCCCTTTTGCTTTTTTTACACATGTTGACATTAATTACCCGGCTTAGCCCCGGAGAAACATTTTAGTGTAAAAAAGGTGTGATAAGTGCAAAAAGGGGATAAAGAGTAAGGAATTAATCTAATTCTATACATTTTTTAAAAGGTAAAAACGGTAAATAGAAAGGTTAAAAAGTGGAAAATAAATTAAAAGGATTAAAAAGATTAAAACTGTGAAATGGGTTAAAAAAAAAGGGTAAAATGTGTCAAAATGAACGGAAATGGGTGTGAAGGGTAGCTATGATAAAAAGTAAATATAATTAAAATGTTAAAATTCTGTCTTCCAAGTGCGCATTTTCGTGCATAATGTCTATCATAGCCGCATTATAAGTCTGTGTGTCGTATTACTAAATCTATCTCGCCTTGTTAATAATCTATATCTACATTGTTTCGGTTTTTAATTAATTTAAAAAATCAAATTATTTTAAAATTCCTGTTTCAAAGTGCACATGTTTGTGCATCAGGGACTACTAATTTTTTAAATGTAAGCTCTCCGCGTGCTATAGACAGACAAACTCTTTATTTTATAATATAGATTGTGATACCATGTCAATCACGTCTAATGCTGGAATTATCCCGTCTCATACTACCCACGTCACAATATACAATATCTGACAGGCATAATGGGCCGATAGACGGCCATAGCCATCCCATTAAAACAAGCACAACTTGCCTTATAGCTTTATTTACTATAATAAACACCCGCAACACAATGTTGGCTAACGGAGTATTGGATCATAGGCCTAATATTAATATATTTACTCATACATTTAAAGATTTCATTCCAAAGTAACCGTTATTTTCTTACGAGCGGACATTTGGAGCATCTTTTAGAAAACACAAACATACATTTTCGCGGTCAAAATTTATATTAGTTTTACTATATTATTAGTGTTATTTTAAAGGACTATCAAAAGTGACAGCTGCAAATCACATGACTTGATGTTTGAATACGTGAAAGTAGATCCAGTAGCTTTTTCTAGCCGTCAGATGTATACATACATTCATAAGAAAATTGGGGCATGCAAAGATATGATTTAATAGACTGAAATGAATTTACAGATATGATAGAAACGTAAAGACAATCAATATATTCAATAATAACTTTGTGGTAAGTTATACCTCATTAATGGTCACGTGATCCTCTAGTCTGGTTTGCCGGTTTCATGGAGATTGAAACTCTAACCCTGTCTGGGCGAATCGAAGGTTTTCATTAAATGATTTACCACTCTGCCTTCACGCGTATGTTGTACCTTTCATCTAGATCCGCCCTTCCTCCCTCCTGCTTATTAAAATGCATAGACCCCGAACGATGGGGGAAAATCAAAATCTAAGAAATAACTAGCTTTGATATAAAAAATGATGCGCGTATATTAAGTTTTTTTTAACACCGCATCTTACCACTGATTCAGGTTATACGCCCTTTTATTAAAGTTAATTCACGTGGCATTATTTAATTATTAATAATTCTTTTGTTTTTGTCACCGCATACAATTACAGCTTCATATTATACGCGTGTGAACTAATCACGCCAACTAGTTTGAGATCGGGAAGGTTGATTTTATAGGAAGTGTCCCCGTATTTACGTGGGTGGTTAGTGTAAAACTATTTAAGAAAAGTCTCCCTCAGTACACCTGACAGGGATTAAAATCCTGATCTTCCCGTCATCAGCAGTCGAATTTATTGTAGTATCCAGATTGTACAGTTAGCAACACTGCTAGTAACTGAGAGGTGGAATCATTGTACAAGTAGTATCCAGCTAGTACAGTTAGCAACACTGCTAGTAACTGAGAGGTGGAATCATTGTACAAGTAGTATCCAGATTGTACAGTTAGCAACACTGCTAGTAACTGAGAG
>CABFVX010001732.1:24648-47861 GCA_902151425.1 Timema shepardi
GAGTTCAGATCCCGGTCAGATCTACTAAGGTTGGTTCTTACTAAATGGTTCCTCAATCTCCTTCCACGCAAATGCGGGTATATTACCTCTAAAATGCTTCCATCTTCATCCCTAGCCCATCAGGGCGATTATCAAATATGTGTATAACCTGAACGGATAGGTTGTGAGGGGGGTTTCGAGTATTATGTGAGGGGGGTTTTGAGCTTTGCTTATTAGTGCTGAAAGGGGGAAAGGGGAGTTCAGAACAACGCTTTCTTGAGAAAGAGAAAGACTGGCAAGGAAGGCGCACTGAGTGATCCAGCCACCCCCAAATGGACACATAATAATAGAAAGTGTTTAGACGTGGATTCAAGAACCTTGGTCTTCGGATTAAATTGAGTTTAGGGGTCTTCTATAATTATAACAATTGATGTATTCATTAATCATACGCTTTTTATAATTTATATTAAATGTAAATTAAAACAATTATTTATTAATTTTATAACTTTTTATTTTTATTTTAGCTGTTTAGTACAATAAATTTAAATTAATTTTACAATAGTATTTATTGTGGATATTTCGCACCATTAGTTTACACGTTTACGTTACCTAATTGTTAGAGGAAATGTATAAATTGTATAAAAAATAATGGTTATTCCTGTGAAAAAATTCTAAAAATAGCCGACAAATAAAACGTAAGCAAGACGGAGAAAGACGGGTGAACAGGCTTTTTGCTTATTTTCTGCTTACAAAGACGAGGAGGGCGTCCAAAATTGCCAAAAAGGTGCTTACATAATACTTGCTCGCCCCTCCTGAAACGCGGTGATAAGAATATTTAGTAAATTATGAGAGCGACCACCAAAGAGGGTTAAATAGTTTATATTTCCTTTGTAGCCAATAGTTGGTGCACCTCAAAGCAAACCATCACGTAATAAGGAAGTGATATTTAGTGCACGCACGAGATGTCTCAAAGCTCACCGCGCGACGTACGTGGATATAATCGTGAGTATCGGACTATACCACAGCGCACACGATAAGCTAGTGCACCACTAGTGCACGTCCGCTGCTAGACCAACATCACTACACCCAATATCATTGCTGAAACAACTACACACAGTGCCAAATCTCCTCGCTCCCAGTTATGTCCGAAGAGGGTGTGCTGGGGTAAGAAGGAGCTACTGGCAATCTCGACTAAACAGCATTTCGAAACGTGTCTTAGATTTGAGCGGAGTGTGACCACATGAAAACGAGAGAATGACAACGCTGTTTCCTCAGCGATGATATCCACTATAGTGATAACCTCTCGCCATGACAAACCACGGGAAGGAACCGGTGTTGCCAACTGTACGACCTGGTTACCACTTGTAATATCATCTCACCTCCTGTAAATACAACACTGAGATATAAAGTAACTATATAATTCATTAATTATTTATTTATTTATTTAAAAAAAAGGTGGATTGATCAGTATTGTTGAGACATACTGATTAGGAAAATAAAATTTAAATGGTGACTTGGCGGGACAGCATTCCTTCACCCTGATTTTGGTAGGATTTTGATTTAAAAAATATTTTTGCGAATAACACTGATAACATTTTACTATATTAATATCAATATTATTTATAGTTATTGATAGTACCTATCAAAGTTACTGTTGTAGATCATATGCCTTTGACACACGAATACATTAAAATGGTTTTATTAACATTTTTAATTCTCAGGTAGTGTTCTTCTTACCAGAAACCTCGTCTGGGTGATCTGATTATCAAGACAAAAATTAGGTTAGAAATTGGTGTATGTATTTCCAGAGGAGCAGTTTTAGTTAAACTGAAACAAAGACTGGGTTCAAACTAGAGGGTATAAGAGTGTGTGTTGCGAAGCCTACATCTGAATGTTGTCTCCGTCAGGAGGTACACATCAATGTCTAGTTAGAGATGGCCTTGAATTGAGTGCGCTCTTCTTAGTAATTATTAAACGAGAGGAGCTCCCATAAACACTCGGATCTCATAAATACACTGTAATTATATAAAAACACAAAGATTGGACAATATTTAATATTACATATGAATATAACTTCACTAAATCAATTCACACGAAGTATATAATGAGTTCATTTTCCATCGAGAAAGAGCGAGAGAGGTTCACCGAGATGTGAACCGAGAATATTTTACAACACTGTTCGCAGAGGACCAAACGCTGGGTTCAAAGGGGTGAGGGAGGAAGTTAGAGGTATGTGGACGATAGTAGGGGGTAGTGAATTCTGATAAAACTGCTGAAAGAGGGTCAAAATAGGGAGGGAAATGACCAGTAAACGGTACCAAACAACGAGTAGGGTTTCTCTATGAGTCAAAGCAAACAAAGGAATATTCTTGCTCTTGCATGTCTTCGCCACGTTCATTCTCGCGTAACAGTGGTCTTACCAAAATAATATGTTTCCCTCTCTGCATACCCATAACGTTCATTCTCGCGAGACAGCAGTGGTAGGAAGCTGTGCCCAGGCCTCTGTACACGGGGTAAGCTGAATCTCTCGGGCAGTGATTTAACAGGCACATTCGGGGCTGCTGGAAACCAACTAGTTTTCTACCCAGCCGTAGACTCGGTGAGAGCGCACTAAGTAGCCTCGTTTTCCGGCTGTCTGCTGTTTGTCGAAACAGGGGGGAGGATTGTTTGAGGACGTTTATCGCGTCAGGCACATATTATACCTCACGTTCATTAAATTGTTCTGGTGGGTTGGAGGAGGGAAACTATTTGCTCACCAATTCACGATTGGACGAGCGTTTTTACTGTGTTGAAAATTGTTGTAGTGGCCTTGATTATTTTTTTAAAAATCTTTTCTGTATTAAATTTATTTTACTGCTTTATTACTTAATATTGGTACTTTAATATTCTTGTTTCTCCCGTGCTCAATTTAAGACGCAAACATAAAACTTTTCCTAAGCGTAGGCTTTTGATTGGTAATTTAGAATAATAAACAATTAAAGGGGAATTTTAAAATATTTGATTTTTGTATATAAGATAGTTAATTAGTTCGTATACCATAAATAAATTAGTATATTTATTTAGAATTTGAGTTAAATGTTTAGTTAACTTACTGGTTTAGTCGAGATTGTAAGGTAAGGCCTAATTAAATGTTAGGCTCTTAAATTGTGTGTTTACTGGATCTTGTGGTGAAATGTAAATTGAACATAAAAATAGAATATAGATTATAGTTAATATAGAAACGTCGTTTAAGACATGATAATTTCACTAAGCACCACCAACTTTAGCGCCGAGATATAGGGGGTTGGCCTTGAATAGAAAGGGCAGGCAGGCTTCACTTCCGACCCTTGACAATCGGACGAGAGTGAAGCTGACTCTGAGCTTGGAAACTGTTATTCACTCCCATAGGCATCGCTAGATCTTAGTTATTGTAGGGGATGAAACGAGTCAATTTCCTCTTCAAACTAAACAATTAATAACATGAATAATAATGGTAACTAAATTAATTCTTTAAATATATCATTTATAAATTGCAGCAAACCTGTATTTTCACTTTTCTGAATAAAAGAACTCACAGTTTATTTGATGTTAGTATAAATATGTTCCCCCTGTATCCACTCTAAGGGCTCCTGTGTCCCAGGGCCGTAACTAGAGGCCTGGGGACCCCGGGCAACCCCTCCCACCTCAAAATACCACATTCTCAATTTATTTTAATAAGTCTTGATGATGTGTGTGTTGTTAGTTATTGGGTGTTTTTGATCCGCCCTCGCCCCTACCCCTCCGCCTCCCCCCTCCAAATTAACTCTCCTTTAGATCCTTTATCGTTACCAGTGACTCTCTCGTATAGCGAAACTTTTAACGGATTGGCAAGGATAAACAGCGAGAGTCAAATATATTGAGACGATATGCGTTTGATTAAAGCTTTGGTCTGCTTTCGTTCATATATATATATACATAAACTCCTCCTCGCTCTGGGGCCCTGCCCCACTGCCCCGGTGGTAGTTACGGCCCTGCCCCCCGCGGTAGTTACGGCCCTGCCGTATTCACTCATAATTGAGAATTAGTAATCTTTATACATCCTCCCTCAAGATGAATGATCCAACATTGCAATTGCTATCCCTATCACGTCAGGGTAAGTGTCTTACTACCCATCCGGGCTATACACATTTTGGTTACGGTAATGGGGCAGAGGTAAGCTATATAGACATTTTAGTAAATGTACCCACATTCTTATGGCGGGAAACATTTGAGGAAAAACATCCTCAATACTATTTGCCGGGATCCAAACCTTGACCTCCACGTAGCCATAAAACTAGCGTATATGAACCGGGCATTTAGTCCGCATACCCACCTATGTGTGTTACTAACTCTATCTAAACGAGTTGATCATTTAAAAATACAATCTCTCTATACTGACAGAAATAAAACTAATCAATGACTCGGTCAAATAAAGAGAAATCATGCTTTGCAAGTTATCAACAAATAAACCAAAGTTGAGACGTCCATATTAAAATGAGAGCCATTGAAACGTTCACCTGTTGTGGTTAGACGGGTTCGGAAGCTCGGCTAGCGGTAGACCCGTGGGTTTTTAGTTTGGAGCTAAGCCGGTGATGTAAAACAATGTGGACAGAGTTCATTGCTCGCTGCACTCGACAAGATGGCCTCGCCCGCCCTTTGCTTTCGTAACGAAACGTTTCGTTTAGCTTATTTTTATTAGAAGTGAGATTGTCCCCGACGTTAACCTACAAACATATATAGAGAGAGAAATGTTTTAAGGTGCAAGTGATAACTCGCGGGGTCCATATTTAGTGGAACATTATTTACAAAACTAGTATCCGTATCTAAAACAATTTAACTAAAGAAGCGTTTGCCATAAGCCTTATAAAAATTGATGGAAGAGTATCTATACAAATCCCTTTATTAAAATCTAATTTAAAGAATTTTGTACGATAAATAAAACAAATATTTATTTAAACATACCAGTAATCTAAATATCTTGTTAAATTCGACTGAACTATTTTCTTTTGTATTTTAGAAAATGTTATAAAAAATATGAAATTTAAGTCAGATTTATCAGATAAGACTTGGATGAGAAATATTTGATCCAAAGGATGTTCAATTTACAAAATGTATAAATTATTGAAATTTAAAAATTGGAATATGTTTAAAACAGAAATAGAGTAAATTGATATGGAACAAATTTAAATTGATAAGATATAAATATATTGAACAAATTAAATAGTAATTAAATGGTCCAACACCTTAGTTCAGTCGGTAGCGTGTCTGCCTATTGAGCCAAGGGTCTCGGGTTCAATTCCTGGCATGGCTGAAAAAATTGTCATCGATGAAAATATGGGTTCATAAATTGATGTCCGGAACTGGACGTTGTGTATGTCCAAGTCTTAAGATAGATTACAAGGCATATGAAGCTACGGCAAACCTAGCAAGTCGGCACTGGATAAAAAACGGACCACCGGCTGGAAACAGTAATGGATGTAAAGTAAAGTAATTAAATGAAAAGCCTAATAAAATAGACATGAAATATATATATATATATATATATAACATATAAAAGACGAAATAAATATAAAGCTATTTCACTAGACAATAAAATGTGTCATTTAACAAGTAATTGTAATATAAATATATTCAATAATGAGTAATAAATCACGTATAGTAAGATGTTAGAATGATTTAAGGAAATAAAAACAAAATTATTTAATAAATAAAATAAGCCACATAAAAAATTAGGTTTAACCAGCAGCGATAAGAGAATAAAATATTTTGTTAATATAAGTTCAATGAAATAATATTAAAACTTATGATATGTATTCCAGAGTAGCTTGTGAATAGGGCCCCTTGCTCCTCTTAGGAAATTTAGGGATCCTACAAATTTCAATATAAACCATTAATCCCAATCGTATTCTAAAATAATCTGTCCGAATACAGGGCACTAAGCACGCATAAGACAAGTGTATTGCAAGCTTAGAAATAGTTAGCTAGTGCAAAAATAAATTAAAGTATTTCTAAAGATATCCAAGTATATAAAAAATAAATCATTACTTCATGTGTTAGCTGTAAGTATTTAACAAAATAAAATTGGCCCTATACAATAAAATCTAGGCGTAAAATAAACACACTTAAAATGAAAGTGGCCGTATGGTCTAAGGCGCTACCTTTGCAATAGACTAGACTACCGACGATGGGGAGATCGTGGTTCAACCCTGGTAGGATGTACTGAGGGTGGGTTTTCTTAAATAGTTTTTCATTCTCTCCACGCAAATTCTGGTACACTTTCTCTAAATTCAACCTTACTCATCCCTAACCATTTAGAGCAATTAGTAAATAAACGTATAACCCGAATGAGTAGTAAGACGTGTAACTAAAAATGTAATTAATAAATAGTAAGCCTCTATAACGTTTATAGAAGTATTTTTAGTTCTGAAACGGCTTCAATGTCATCCATATTAACCCACGCCCATACGGCACCGCGCATACACTCATATTACCGATATTAATCCACATTACTGTAATCTAATTGGCTAATACTGTTGGAAGAGTATTACTTGTTGTTTACACGAATATTGAAATATTTAATTGCTTCCCGTTTCATTGAATTATTGTGTTCAAATTATTAAAATGTAATGATATACACTTTCCACTGCAACATTAAGTTTGTAACGGGACTTTGGCATTTATCTCGTTTACTTGAGCGAGTTATGGCTTATGGAAAATACGTTGTTTTTTAATATCATTACATGATATATTTTAATTTTGAGCTCCCATGCACAGTAATTAGTAAAATGTATTTATGTTCAGGGTGTCCAGTGACCTGGAAAACTTGGAAAACAGGAAAAGTCAGAGAGTTTTATCAAATTTCTGGGATTTTCATATATTCACTAAAACAAATGCAACTGTCATTTAAAATTCTCGAAATATCACTTTTCTTCCAGTCCATACAAACCACGAATCATTTTTAGCACTGTTGTTGAACATACCAATCTCAATTCTCAAAGTCAACTTGTGATTTTCTGCCCCATTATCGTGTGTGTTTAGCCAAAGTTGAGTCATGGTTATACATATGCGAGAATTTGATTACATCATAGGAATACTAAACAAAAAGAAGAGAGTGTTTCACAACAGTTTTAAATTGTACTAGCTCAAAGCAATCGCTTAATGGCTCAAAATGATCTCACTAATCTCCATCTTAGTGCTTACTACCCAATAGCCCATTGCTTTAGAGTGCAATCTTCTAACCCCTCTATTGACTGTTACAATTTAAGAATTTGTTTGTGTGTAAAATACATAAATTATATTAAATTGCGATCTTAATAATATGGTGTTTATAATGTATAGTGACTGGAAAAGTTAGAAATGCGCTCTGGAAAAGTCAGGGATTTTTAAAATTGAGTTTAGTTGGACACCTTGAATTGTTGTAAATAAATGGTGTTTGGGAACGAGATTAAAAGAAATATTAAATACTATAAAACTATCCCAAAGGATTATTTTTATACATGCTTTTAGTTATTTATTTTATGCCCAAACTTCAATTTTAGTCATGAGTTTTATGGCGGTAGAGTACTTTCCAGGTTGGTTAGTCAGGACTTGGGGTATTTTGTTCTTCATAATGCGTACATGTTGGAGAAAAGAGAGACTTCTAATTGGAAGACTTCATAGCCTCTTTGCTGCTCGTCATGTATTTCGCAGAACTCACCCGAGTTGCAAATCGCATTACCCGTTACTTTGAAAAGCTCTCGCCTCTCTTCGAAAGTACCACACCACAATAGAAATTACATCGTCTACTTTTCAGATTCGACTTGGAACCACCACGCGTGCTGATCTATTTATCTCTTTATACATCCTAATTACTCTCCTCCCTCTGCTGCATGGATACATGCAAAAAAAGAGCGGGCCAAGTCCTATTTCTTCTTTATTTACATTGCGACACTCATCTCTGTCTTGTCTTGGCGACAAACAGGGCGGCTCCAGTCATCAGTATCTCGCTGTTTGTGAGAATGGTGGTGTCGGGTGTTAAGACACTCATAGAGATCTGTTTTATTTAAACATGATCAATCTTCTATGGTAGATAACTCGAACATGCTAGACATGTATTTAAAGACAGCGCTTTATAATACGTTCTCTATAAATGCAAAGTTGTAGGAAACATTATATTGGGAGGCGAGGGAAATTATGATTACAGGGTGTCTACCAATACTGGAAATATTGGGAGGTGAGGGAAATTATGTTTACAGGATGTCAACCAATACTGGGAATATTGGGAGGTGAGGGAAATTATGTTTACAGATTGTCTACCAATACTGGGAATATTGGGAGGTGAGGGAAATTATGTTTACAGGATGTCTACCAATACTGGGAATATTGGTAGGTGAGGGAAATTATGTTTAGAGGATGTCTACCAATACTGAGAATATTGGGAGGTGAGGGAAATTATGTTTACAGGGTGTCTACCAATACTGGAAATATTGGGAGGTGAGGGAAATTATGTTTACAGGGTGTCTACCAATACTGGAAATACTTTAAATATACTTGAATTAACTTTGTACACTGGAATGTACTTGAATTTCGAATCAACTATTGGAAAAATATGAACCCTTTCACTAAGTGAAACGCTGGCTACGGCACTATTATCAATTTATCCAAACCCACCTCTGGGGGCTAACGCACTACTCTCGCAGTAGACTAGACTGGCGATGAAGGGAAGATGGAGGTTCGAATCTTGGTTGTGTACTGAGGGTGGTTTTTTCAAAATGGTTTTCCTCTCTCCGCGCAAACGCCGGTACACTTCATCTAAATATAACCTTCTTAGTCCATAAAACCACTAGCGCAATTATTCCACAGTTGTCTACTCCAAACGTCTAGTAAAGCGTGGTGCCGCAAAGACGAGGGATGGATGACCTCTTCGAATGAACACGAGATTCTGTTACAAATCCCTGTAGTATTATTTTTCTTTGTTTTTGCTCCATAAAATAATATTTACAATCTACTTTTAGCTCAGAAACTACTGGTTTGTATAGTATTTTTCAAAAAAAGATTTTTATTTTCAATAGTACTACAACTTTACTATGCTAAGTTATTTCGTATTTCAAATAGTCGCGGGGATATGAACCAAATTGGAAGCTTCTACTTTTGTAAAGTACCCATAAAATCATTTTCATGGGAAATTTCAT
Source organism: Timema shepardi (assembly GCA_902151425.1). Lineage (NCBI taxonomy): Eukaryota > Metazoa > Arthropoda > Insecta > Phasmatodea > Timematidae > Timema > Timema shepardi. The sequence continues at coordinate 33,795 of CABFVX010001732.1, forward strand.
TTTGATAGTAGTACCAAACAGTGCCTGGATACAAAATTGTTAAGGTGGCTTTTGAGAAAATCGATTCTTTCTCAGTTTGCCCTTCAGTAAACTACTCTTAATTTAATGGTTGGATCTAATTCCAAAAACTCCTCGGCGAGCCTTATGGAAACCCTAGGTACCAAGTTTTATCCCCATCGGTAAAGTGTCTTCGGCTCTAGCCCGAGACAGACAGACAGACAGACGGCATTGCGAAAACAACTATTTGGTTCCAGGGGGTCATCAAACGTAGACATTTATTAGAATATCGAGCTAGATTTTCTTTGACCAGCACAATATTTCTCTCTGCGAAGGGGGAAAGAAAGCAAAAATACGACTTGGTGTGAACAAAATTGCCTTTCGGGGGAGGCCATTCAAACAAATAAAAGATAGATTTTTGCTTGATATGCATGTGTTGTAGTTTTTTTACACATGAGCTTAATACAAAATATAAGTTGAAAAACATATTTCTAAAATAATATTTGTTTTACATATATGTTTCTATTTCCTTTCATTTGACTATTCTTGTAATAAGAATGTTTATCCGTACTCATGATACACCTAAACTTAACGTTATCTCATTTTATTCTTTTGCAATAGGAAGGTTTTGGTTTCATATATATCCGATATATTTTTAAACATAACATAGGCTCCTTACTGTATATTCTGTAATGTCTAAACCCTTGTCCAGTAGGCCTACACACGCTGTTTAAGAATGTCGCGATATTTCCAAACCATTGGCATTGCGTAGCAACAGACTGTAGCCAAGATGATTTGGGAATCGAGGCTAGATATATTTATAGTAAGGTGGTCTGAAGAACAACTTTTCAAACTATGGAAGGGAAACACAATATAAATCTGTATTATAAGATTATATCTGGTCTCGTGGTATTGTGGTCAGTAGCCATGGCTGTTTACCTAGAGGTCCAGGGTTCGATTATCGGCTGGTACTGGGGAATTTTTCTTGAAAGGGGGAATAAATCCCATGGCTACCAATGTTTTGTTAATTTGGTTAAGATCTTCACTGTCTCCACCCCGTCATATTCACTATCATCATCCCCTCGTCTCATCGGGACATGGAAACAGCCTCCACGGAGAGGATGTACGATTAGTACGTTCGGGTGTCCTCTGGGTTATGGTATATTAGTACTGGCTAATATTGCCATTACTGGGCTACGGGTGATGTAACCCAGACCCGTCATTATTATTATTAAAAGATGGCGATGCTTGATTGTTTCTGTATTCTCTGCACATACAGTTATGGCTTTATACTAGGTTGAATCCATTTGAGCGTTTTATTACGTTTAAAAATGTGTTCATTAGCCGATTAATTGATGGGTTGGGGATGAGAAAGGTAATATCAGAGGAATTGCAGCGGGAATGAAAAAACTTGTGTCAAAAACCAACATGTGAAACACAACCCAAAGTGATTAGAAACCCTATCTCCCAGTCATCAGCAAGCCTGTCTAGCGGGCGAATAAAATAAAACAAATTAATATTTAATATGTGGTAATTTTACTCAGTCTAAGTTATCTTTATTTCAACTTATTTGAATTTAATTTATATTTTTGGTGTATGCATATTTATAGTTATGTGTTTCCATATAGTTTATCTATATAAAAGGAAAAATACTATTTATTTTTACTCATTTTTTGTGGCGCGTGATCAAAAAAGTTTGAGAATCATTTCAGTCTAAGTTTAAAAAAGTTTTTTTTTTTGCCATATAGGAGGTAGAAATAGGAACTCCATATGTGGAGCAGCTTTTTTTCCACCCCTAAACTTGCACCTGCTTCTTCTTAACATGATCTCTAACACACCAAATCACCTCTCTCTTTTACTCCACAGTACATACATAGCTTGTTTCTTTCATGTGTGTGTGTTTTTGTCTCCTGCCCTGCCTCATATTCTCAAGCACCTCTTGTTCCTTCAAACTCTACCTTCTGGCTCTTATTTTGTTCTTTATTTTGTCCGTATCCCTGCTTCTCTTTCTTTCCTTACTCCTTGGCACCCTAGCCTTCTGACGTCAGATAGGATTTTAGTCGGCAGTTTAGTCCGGGAATGTCTTCCTTCTCTTTCTATACTGAATCCGTCCCCTTACCACATCTTGAAGCTCAAACGTTCCACGTATAATTTGCGTGCGTGAGTAATGCTCCCGGCGTGTCACGCTTACACAGGGACATTAAAACCAGTTTGAACTACCTAGTTTCATCGCTCTCGCTCGCTCGCTCCTTTGTGTCTTTTCGCTAGAGCTTGGTCCTCCAAACTTACACCAAGTTGACGAAATGGACACTTAGCAATGCTCAGAGGTAGCTCGCTGTGAATAATTAATGCAAAGTAAATCTAAAGTCAACTTGAAATGTCAGTAGCATTCGATTGCAATTGCTATAAAATGTTTCATAACACAGCTGGTAGTACACCTAATGTAGGGTGACTATTTCATAATCAAGACAATCCTGGATAAAAGTGAAGAAAAAAATATAGTAACGGACATGAAAATCATTCAAACGTGTTTTACTATAGCCTACATAAAAATTATCACAATACGCATTTACGATAAATATAATCAAATAACAAAAGAAGAACCATCGAAATCATTATTAAAAGATAATATAAATCCCTTAATTACTTACCCTATGGCATTAAGAACTCAAAAGTCCATTGCCGCACTTATAAAAGCACGTCACCTATATATATCTTTAGCCAGCTCTATCAAGTCCATCTCATTACACTCTATCTTTATCTTGATCTAGTTCTATCCAGTCCTCATTACACCCTATCTTTATCTTGATCTAGTTCTATCCAGTCCTATCTCTTTCATGTCCATTCTAATGTTGCCCTCTCAACTGCGCGAAGGTATTTCCATCGATATCTTCCCATTGAGTTTGCCAGTCAGTCCTCTGAACGAGGTTATAAAATCTCTCATTCGCGCTGCATGTCCTACCCACCGTAAACTACGAGCCTTGATTATCCTAATAATGTCTGGTGATGAGTACAGGGTACGTAGCTCATCATTATGTAACCTCCTCTGGTTAGCTATTTTTGGACCAAATGTATCCCTAAAAACCTTGTTTTCGAACACCCTAAACTTGTTTTTGTCATGTGAGGTAAGAGACCATGTTTCACAACCATCGAGAACCACCAATAAAACTATGGATTTGTGCATTATGATTTTTACATTCCTGGACAGAAGGCGAGATTACAACAACTTACTGACCTAGTAGTAGAATTCATTTTATGACTGTATTGTTTTCTTAATTTCCACTATATTATAGTTTAAAAAAATCCTAAATATTTAAAATCATTAATCCTTTCAAATGAAATGTTGCTCACAGTAATCTATAAATTATTGTCCCCAATCTATGTTTTATGTGATAAATGATCATATCAGCGTTCACTTCTAAAACTATTTCCTTACTAACCTCTAATCAAAAATTTGCATTTATTCCAGCGGTAATTTCTAGTCTGGAAGGCCTTATTTCCTAGAAGAATTCTTCTATGTATTAATATTCTGGTAAGAAAAAAATACCTCTCAGACCGGGAATCCTACCAAAATAAAGGCACAAGTCCAAATTTTGTTGGTTTTCATAAACTTTCGTGCATTTTCTGGCGACTTCTATCATATATATACACACACACACACGTTTAACATTTAATATTGCCCAACCAAGCTAAATAATCTGCGTATCCTAAAAGTTGCATTGTGCCGTTCAATGTCAACCCTTTTTAAATGGCAAATGGGATTCTCCACTGCATTGTATATTACAGTGGTTCCCAAAATGTGGTCCGCAGACCCCCGGGGGTCTTGTCCTAGGGAGTTCGCGACAACCACCAAGTTAACAAAATAAAAAGTTAAAATAATGATTAAACAACAGTAGGCCTAATCTTAATCAATAAGAACCTCCCCTCTTCCTCACACACCTGCGCAGTGCTTACTGCGCATCCCAAGACCACTGTTGTTCTGTCCTTGGACCGACCAGTCGAGTCAAGTCATCACGTCACTCATCATATTGCAGTGGCGTATTCTCCGGGTATGCTAGTCCTGCGCCGCATACCCATAATACAATGGACTAGTTTGTTTTTAAATTCAATGCTGTCTGTGTGAACTGTGTAAACACTAATATTTAAATTGTTAATACTCATACATGTAATGAATTATTAATTTTAAAACTAATGTTGGTTTATATTCCAAGAATACTATGTTTTAAGTAATTCTTCTTCCAAAAGTTTCTACTTAACACAATAGGAAACCTAGGGCTTGCTGCTTGAAAACCGCAAGGCAATGTCTAGGGGGTTGCAACACATTCCTTTCCGCTCGCCCGTAATTGGTTAATGAGTTCGGGCTTTTTACACCCCAGGCCATGCTGTTCCTGTGAAGCAAGCTAAGCATTGTGCCAACTATTGAAAAAAGATTCAATATCACAATGTTTATTTATTAAGATAATTTAGTATAGTTTACGTAAAATTACATAAAAATATATAAAAAATAATTATAAGATAATAGTATATGTAACAAGCTTCAAATTATACACTAATTGAATACATTGATTTATGTTTAAGTATTCTAGTCACATGTATTATCATGTATGTGGCAAACACATTTAACTATTCTTTCAAATTTGGGCATTTCAGCACTGATAGAGTGGGTAAGTGGGGAGTAAAGGGGGGTGACGATGCTACTTTAACCGTTGTTGACAGTAATCATTGTTTTTATTTAGTAGAAAGGATCATGGAGTTTTAACAATGTTCTTTTAGTTATTGTTTTACATTAACAATTTTATTGGTCATTGTGATTTTATATAATTATACATCAAAGAATCCCAAAAGTCAGGAGTGTGAGTTCACCATTTCAAGATGGTTTACTAATCAGTGGCGTACCCAGCCATTTACTTTTGGGGGAGGCATTCAATCAAGGCTGTAGCAAGAATGACATTTTGTTGGAGAAAGCAGGTTTGGGGTTGCGCAGCCTCCTAAACCCTGAAGGCCGAGAATATTTGTGAATATTAAATGCTTTTAGAAATTATTTGTAGTATTTTTATAGTAATTAAGTAATTTAAATAGTACAAATGGTATCGAAGCTATTATTTGTGTGTTTTTAGTAAATTGTTAATTTTGTGTGTAACGATAAACCTTTTGAATATCAGGCCTAAGTCAGAAGCTGGGTCTTAAAATGTAGCATATACATTCGACACATCTTCAATGCTAAACATTTTATTCATAAAAAACATAATTAGTTGTAGTAAGGAACAATACATATTCTAATTGATAAAAATAGAAATCAATTGAAAGAGCAAAAGTAAGACAAAAAAATTAAGTTATTGATACAAATTATGAAGATAATATATATTAAATGCTTTTAGAAATAATTTTGAGTAGTTTTATAGTAATTAAGTAATTTAAATAATACAAATGGTATCGAAGCTATTATTTCTATGTTTTTTTCAATTGTTAATCTTTTGTGTAACAGTAAAATTTTTGAATATTAGGCTTAAGTCTGAAGCCTGGTCTTAAAATATAGTATATACATTCGACACATCTTTAATGTTAGTTATACTTAATATTATTTAAATTTCTATTAACATTATTTGTGGTGTTGGGGAAAGAGGGCTAAGGGGGGTAAACACCCTGTTTGCCCCTCTCCCCCTTGGGTTCACCACTGCTTGCAGCAAAATATATGTGTAAATATCTTAGCGATAAATCAATGACGTATCGATATAGTATTAATAGTCAGAGATAATCTCCCATATGTTAGTCAGAGTTTATTCATCTAAATAGCTTCTGGAGCATAAATTCTCAAATTGGAAGACTCGTTTGTTTCCAAGCAGCATTGTGTGAGACAAGTTAGGCTTTAAGAAGTACTTTTGATTGCAACGTGATTTGGACAATCCACCTGATTCCCTCTCCCCAAGATCTGATGGGTGCTCGATCCATGTACCACTACATTTTACTCTTATTATGATTGTTTGCTTTGAGTATTACTAACCGTGTGCTTTTAATTACACTGGGCTAATTGAATAGGATCTGTCTCTCTTGCATTCAGAAATGTGCCCATACCAGTCTTAGTCCCGACAGTAATATTTACTTAAATTTATAATCATGTAGATAGTATTACAATTTGAGGACCGCCTTTGTGGTCTAGGGATCATAGGCTCTGGCTACAGGTCCAGAGGTCCTGGGTTTTATTCCCGGCGCATCCAGATTATCTGGGAAGCAGTGGGTCTGGAACGTGTTAGATTCAGCCTAGAGTGGATAAATAAGGAGCTACTCCAATAAGGTAGTAGTGGCTCTGGTATAGAAAGCCGAAGCTTAATGGCCGGAGTCATCGTTGTGCTGACAACATGACACCCTCTATCCGCAAGAGTTGGCGCTAATTCGCCAAACAGTTTGGTAGCCACTCGGTAGGTATAGTATGAATGCGGGCTGACACCATGGAGTTACTTTTATTACATTGTGAGTCAATGGTAATCATCGTTATGGATAAATAAAAAAAGAAAGAATATGGGAGTTGAAGAGGGGTGGGGGGGCCTCAAAATATCCTAAGATAGCATACAGTTAACGGGAAATAATAAATGTTCGAGAACCACTGTTCTATATGAACACATATTCAAATATATCGCTTGAAATTATTTTCTTGACGGTCTTGGACAACGGTGGTTGAGGGTCATCGGCCCCCGAATCTCCATTGCAACTTTTAGAGTACAGCATACCTATTAATTGTTCTCAGAATACACCACTGCTAAATGAAATACACAATGACTGATTGCTTTATAGGCCTACTTGCTGACTGGCACAAGACTATATGACCCCTTCATGACATGTGATTAGTGGTTTAGTAAAACGAGTGCATGTGAAGTCCGCTTTCATTAAATCCCGCCTGTTGAAACAGGAGCTGGATTTGAAGACCGACCCACGTTCTAAGTGGACACTCCGACTGAGCTGGGAAAATAATAACCCCATGAACATTTAACAGATAGATAGTATTCTGACTCTGACAACAAAAAATAAAAACTTTATTACTGCTTTCGGTGAGATAACTTTACCCTGCTTTTAATTTTCACCCTTCCCGTAACCTACTTTTAAAATAATTTGTTTTTGTTATAAAAAATGGTTTTATGATGAAATAAAACGCGGTATATTCACATGAAGCGTTGTTAAAAATGAGAGGCACTAATTCTAAAGGCGCACGATACGCCCCCGAAGATGGACTGACTGTGCGGTGGAGCTGTGTGTACCGACTTGTGTGTGCGGTGGAGCTGTGTGTACCGACTTGTGTGTGCGGTGGAGCTGTGTGTACCGACTTGTGTGTGCGGTTGAAGTGCTAAATTAATCTGGGCTGGGACTAGCACACGCGTATGAAATTAAAGTGGCATTGTCCGACGAGGGAAACGATTGGGATGCGGGTGGGAGGGTGAGTTAAACCGTTGAATGGGGAGTATCACGTTGTTAACAATAGCATTCATTGTGCTGATTGTACGATGTATACCTCCTCCCCTCTTCCACTTAACATCAGTCCTCTCGCCCGATAGGGTGCTTGTGTTATTGGGGGGGAGGCCGGGTGGTGAAAATAAGTGTTTGAACACGATCTGAAGTGGAAACGATCTGGCATTCTCACACCACCCTCACCCTTCCTAGCAGGAGGGGGGAGTATTATTATTACACCTCTTCAATTTTAAAGGGTATTAGTAACATCGGCTCCAACTCGCCCCCTCGTAGAGACCTATAGGCCTGTCCAGGTTCCGCGGGTGAGGTTGCCACTTCCTCGGCCCGAGCCACTACAGTCAGTCGGGAGTAGATCGCTGATCTGAATAATAGAAATGAGTCTGCCCCCCAACCCTACTTAACCCCGTGCACAAATAAGTGACTAGTAATATCACTAAGTGGTAAAGTACTCGCTAGACCTTCAAACCCTGTTACTTAGACTTAACCAGGGAGATTGATATCATTCATTCCCCTCCCCTTTGCCCCCAAATTTTTAAGGGTGTTCAGGTAGATTTTATTATGTATTATATTTATTTGTTAGGAAAGTACTTATACACTCCGTTCACTTTGAAAGGCTTATCTGGACCTATTACCAGGGCCCGGATTTTGATTAGGGCCTATTTAAAAATGATCAGAAAAGACCTATAGAATGACCTAAAATTTATTTGGAATTAACTTAAAATTTTCAAAACATGATCTAAAATTATGAACAAATATGTTTAATAAATACACACGACTAAATCAAACACGTGCTTTATAAATGTAAACTAAATATTATCCATGAATTGAAGTATTTTACTACTAAACTCTTTTATTCTGCTAAATATAAATAGTGATTTAGAAATATCTGCTTCAGAAGTAATATCTACCCCCTCCCAACGCAACCCCCTCCAGCTTAGTACCAGTGTCTCACTAGGAATGTGTATTTTACAACCAGACAAGCAAAGAGGACATAAAGTTCATGACCTACATTATCTCCTCATTCGAATAACTGTGTGATTAAATAGATGTATTCATTTATTGGTGGCATTAAAAATATACCTAATCAACAAAAAATTCTTCAAATTACTCAAAAATGCCTATACATGTCTAAAGATTAATTTAAAAAGATAAAAACACAGAACATATGAACTAGAATTCCAAAAAGACAAAAAAAAGACCTTAAACTGACCTATAAAATATACATTTCTACAACCAGGGTAATCATGAACAAAGTTTATGTAGGCTTACTTATTAGCATTATCTTTGATGAAACAATAAAATGATGACATGTCATCAAAATTTTGACCATGCCTATTACACTCTGGCCCTATCTTATAAGATATAAGCCTAACATAGTGAAGCATTTTTCAATCAGTGCTCCACGTAGCCTTTGGTTTCAGCCATAGCTATCTCAGGCTTCTCAAGGCAATTTTAGAATATTATTTATTGGTGTTTCACTCTAACAAATAGCATCAGTAATTAGAATTGCCGTTTATTTTTAAATATGAATAAAGGACATTTTGCCAAAGGCGCATCCAGAACATGTTATTATTTCCGTTTGATCTACGCTTTTTTAATAATTTTAAAATATAATTGTCTTTATTGAATGTTCATGATATTATTGTAAAAAAAGTGTATGAAGGTCTCAGCTTGTATTTTTTCTGGTGTAAAGCTTGATTCATACGTTCGCCGAAAATAGAAAGAAGAATCTGCTTGGATGGCGCAGCAGTTCACTCGCTGTGTGTTGACCCATGATGCATAGTAACGCACACTTAAAACAGATGATCATCTACTAGAACATAAAATATGTTGATAAACTTATACAGTGAAACCTGCCTTAAACGGACCCTTTATTAAGTGGAAACTTGTCTTAAACGGAAATAATTTACGGTCCCGTCACTTCAGGGCTGACAAACATGCTAAGTTTCCTGGACTAAACGGAAATTGTCAAAGCGTAAACGGAATTCAAGATAAGCTTTTATATAGAAAATTTCCAATCTTCCGGCGTATATCGTTTATACATTTTTTTTGGCATCCTATACATTTTACAGAGTTTTGTTTTCTCTAACTATTCCTTTATATTAAGAGGAGTTGAGGTGTTGAGCAAGGTATATTTCCTTTCTCCTTCTTAGTTATTTTGTTACCTTGCTTACAGAATTGTGAACTGTAATTTATTCTTGATTGCTATCTCTCTAATCCCCTTTCCGCGCTAATGTCTTGTCAATAACCTATGGAATTCAACTTTTACGGTACAGCACTAACTGTGTTGAAATTTAATTGTTTGTCCGTTCCGGAAATTTTACTCAATATGGACTCTGAGTCTGCTTTATTTACTTTAGTCTGGCCGTTGTCATTATGGCTTCAAAGATGAGAGTTGTGCTTTTTCTAAACACGAAAGTAAAAGTTATTCATGCAAGTGAGCGAGATAAATTATTTGTACAGCAAATCATGAAGATGATTAGCGTTGGTAAAACTCAAGTGTACGAGATTCTAAAGAAGAAAATGGAAATTTTGAAGCTGCGGGAAAAGTGTGCTAATGGAAATATAAAAGGATAATTGAAATTTTCAAACGAAGACATTAATGAAATATTTTGGGTGTGGTTTGTCTGGGGAAAACTGAATTCAAAGCATCTAATGGATAGCTGGAGATTTTTCGCAAGAGGCATCGGATAGTTTTTAACGATATGGTGAATCGAGTAATGTAAATATTTAAACCATTGAAGAGTGGATTGCTAATCTTCCTTCCATAATCGAGGGATATAAACATAAAAACATAACAAATGGTAAAGAGATTAGACTGTATTTCCGCACGCCACCGAATAAATCACTGTGTCTGAAATGTGAAAAATGCTCGGGAGGAAAACTGAGAAAATAAAGATGGACTGTTTTTCTCTGTGGTTTCATGTCTTGTGAAATGGAAAAACCCTCAGTTATCGGTAAGGCAGCACAGCCACGATGCTTCAGAAACATGGGCATAAGGAAAATTCCCGCTAAGCGGAGATCCAACTAAAAAGCGTGTATGACGTCACAAATAATGGAGGAATGATTAACAGCTTTTAATGGCAGAAAGAAAAAGCAAAACCAGCATGTTTTGTTGTTTTTGGACAACACAACATGCCACGCCTGAATGGAACTTTTGAACGTGTGACTTACTTGGTTCCCTCCAAACACCACAATTATTTCTCAACCAATGGATCAGGGCACCATTTAGAATGTTGAAGTGCACTATCATAAAATATTAATGCAATCTTTGCTCGCCAATATGAATTCTACATTATCCACTTCTGAGCTTGCAAGAACCAGCTCGGTTCTAGATGCAGTTATTTGTATAAATCAAGCTGTAAAGAAGTTGTTGCCAGAAACTGTGACAAAGTGTTTTGAAAATTCAGGATTTTCTATTAATGAAGTTACTGCTAGTATAGAAAATGATAATGACCAGCAGGACTTCCAAAACTGCATGAATGAAGCTGCTTTCAATAACTGCAATGCTGAAGACTACATAACCATATACAATAGCGTTCAAACTGGACCAGACACAATGGATATCAATGCCTTAGTGGAAGGTTTTAAAGAAAGTTGGTAAGGAAAGAAGGAGGAGGAAGAAGAAGAAGAAGAAAATGGCATTGTGTTAGAAGAAGAAAAGTTTAACGTGATGACTTATCAATATACTGTCAAAAGTTTGAAAGAACTGCAGCAATTTGCCCTACAATGGAATGATTCTGATATGCTTAAGTCAGGCAGCCAAGAGAATAAACTGTGTGCAGAAAACCCTGCACGACTAATTAAAAAATAAATACAAAGTGAGTAATTTTTTTCTTTTCAGGGTAATGTTTCCATATGTTCATCTATAGTGTGAACAATGAGTACTGTTTAATAATGAGTGTGGTATTTTATTTTAGATTTTTATCTCCATTACGTGCATGTCCCTAGTTTAATTTTGATAGTACACCTTCATTAAACGGAAATCTGGCTTTAGTGGGAAAATATCTTGGGCCCTTGCGATTCCACTTAAGGCATGTTTCACTGTATTATAGATACATTTTTTTCCCGATGGATGTTTTCAAATTACAATGCTGTGTCGTGGCACAATCCAATAAGTCGATACACACGCTTTACATTAATGAGTTATTTCACATCTCACAACGTTCAACATAGCTGTCTGCTTGCTGTTAGCTATACAGCGCATGCGTTGTCATATGCTCATGCACACTGATTTGAGATGGTTGGTTTTGAGATTTGATTGGTTCTCCCGTGACGAAGATCTCAGAAAGAGCGGACGGAGTAGTTATGCGTTGAAATTCAGCAGGACATCGAAGCGATGAGGCGGAATTATTGTTATTGGATTAGAACTCGTCACGTGACCACGTTTTCGTTCTGCATTCATTTTTCGGTGAATGTGTAAATCCACATTAATGGCTCCTTCAGTTTGGGAACTTCTGCCGTAGTGGGACAATGCCCGGTAGGTCGGCTACTTTTTAGGGGCAAACTGAGTGTTCCTCTCACAGGTACTTACACGCATAAGGAATTCAATAAATACCTGATATATTGTAAAGTATAAAAGTTTGTTTCAAACTTAAATAAATCTTTAAAGGTAGACTAAACACAGCTGTGTCAGCGGGAAAGAAAGACTAATTAATGAATGCCCCATGACAAAACGACGACAAACTGAGCGTCTACTAGACTTAACAGTATCCAAAAAATCTTTTATGATCAATAAAACTCATTGGGAAGCGTTTGGGAAGCACTCATATAGCTTATCCATGGACATTGTTAGAGTTTTCTGACAGTTTAGAGGTTATTAACTACTTTTTCAACTTCATCAGTCTAGAAAACTTATTTTTATCACTATTTCAAGTGATTTACAACACTTGACCAAAGGGTAACAAACATTTTTATGAGGTGTATGAATACTTTATTGTCTTTAGAATATCTTTTGAACTATCAGTTAAGATCACATTTGCCATGAGCAGGTTGAAAGTGTGGTTTCTTAGGTTAAATGATTTGTAAGTTGAATACAACCAACTCAAAGGACACATGCGAGTACTTTATTAAATACTCATGATATTAACTATTTCCATATTTAGTCAATCTTAATCAAGCCGGGTATTTATTTTGGCACTGTGCCTTACTACCAATCCTGGCTATCCATACTTAACCACACTAATGAAGTTGGAATGAGTCAGGTGGCATTTTATATTAAATGCACCCCATTTGCGTGGTGAAAGAGCAGGAAAACATTTATGGAAAAATATCCTCAATACACTCAGTCAGGATTTGAATCCTGACCTCCTTGTTTCTATCATACCAGATCATTCGAGCTTGACGTTTAGTCCACTTGCCCTTCGACGTGGGTATGCCAATCTCGGTGAGTTCTCAGGGGAATAAACCAAAAAATTTTGTAAGTTTTAAGGGTGTGCGAAGCCCATTTTTTAAATTCCAAGCGAACTCTAATCAAATATATTAAATATTCTCCAAGCCGAATTAAATTTCGAATATTTTATTAAGTTGTTTTATTCTTGAAAAATTATTATATATTGGCTATTTATATAACTTATTGTACTAAAATTACCTGGAATTTTTTTTATTGCACAATTAATTGTTTGTAATATTTTGTGTTAATCTGATAAATCAAGTTATTATCACAACACGCAATTTAATTACTTCAGCTTGTTTCCTTGCGAATATTAAATTGAAATTTACAAAACATCTCAGAATGGCTATAATTGAACTTAAGGCCTAGCCTACCCATAAATGCATGGTTATAAACAAAGAAATGTTTTTAAAAACCCTAATAATTCAACATTGTTGTTTTTTATTTATTTTAGTAAAATATCTGGGCATCTTTCATGATTCTTATGGAATTTTCAAACAATGCTAAAAATAGTTATTGAAATATTTTCGTTAAAATGTTTCCATTTATATGCATTTTAAATGGGAAAACAAAAATTATTAATAGATTTATTTATTTTCTCTGTACAATTAGGATAGTGTGTTTGTTTAACCCATATTAGTTAATGAATAATTTCTTTTTCTTTTTAAACGTAATTTTAAATTTGGGTTGGCTTCAATAATCACGACGATATTGAACTCTAACGACTCGCAAGTCGACACTTTAGTAAAAATACATGGTTTTAAAAACAACTTTTCTTTTTACAAATAGTTATCTTAGTTGATAATAGGTGTCGTTAGTATGATCATTACCCATTTATCAACTAGTATCGTTTTGCAAGCGTTGGCTAACCTGCTGTATCGGAATAAAGGCTGCAGTGGAGGTTTAAGCTCATCTCTGTGACCTTCTTGAGTCAAAGAAACATTAATACCATGTGCAATGGGATAAGAAGGGCCAATATCCAATTATGAATATTTGCGTGATTAAATATAAACATCTTAATATATTAAGTAAATAAAATAATCACAAAATCTTAACTGCTGTGGGAATAAATATAGTTGGTCCCTACTTACTTCAATGAGAGTATTACTTTAGTGCTACATTATTTTCAAAGAAAAAACCACACGCTTCTCCATACACAAAGTTTTATGACGTTAGCCCTTATTTTCCTGAGGCAGTAAAACATGTAAAAATCTACACTC
>CABFVX010001732.1:49684-71412 GCA_902151425.1 Timema shepardi
TTTATTTCTGGAAAATTGTGTAAATCCTATAGATGTTTGAAAACTGTAAACACCGTATTAAATAACAGATACCCACCTCAGTGGCCGAGTGATCTAATGTGTCACTTCAGTGTTAAATTGGCCTGCTGATAGCGGAGTGCTTGGAGTTCAAATCCTGGTCGGGTCTACTGAGGGTAGTTTTTCCTAAATTGTTTCCCCATCTCCCAAAATAAAAATGCTGGTAGATAACCTCTCAAATGCTTCCTTCCTCATTACTACCCAATTAGATTATCATATATGCGTATAAAAATAACACATATTTATAGTCAAAATTGTTCTAGTCTTCGAAATGAAACTGATTTTTAAATATTTTATTGCCTCTTTATCCTTTAAAGTTTAAAAATTAATCAAAGCACAGTGGCCTAATTTAGCACATTAAATTTTAGTTAATTTTTATTTTACCTGCTTACTAATAAACTCAAATAAATGGTTCGACAAAATCGTAAGCTACATACTCTCTCGTATAGGTTATTTATTATATAGTTAGTGACAAAATCTTCAAAACTAAGTTATCTCTAATTTTACCTTAAATAATTTTTTCTCTGATAAATAAGTATACAGTATTATTTATCACTACCCTCCCTAGATATTCATTTGAAAATAATAGTTCAAGTCTTTTTTTTAAAGGAGAGTTATAAAGCAATGACCTGAGTTCGTTTCTACTCTGCTCAATAAAATGATCCGGCTGCTAGGCCTTGTATCTATGTCTCATAGTTTTTATTGCAAGGGAGCCATCCTTACTTGATTTTAGATCCTCCCTCCCTCACGTAAGCTCCCTCCCACCTCTCTAGCTTACGTAATTTTTAAAGATTTGGTAAGTCATGTTATTATAATCATTTAGTTATTTTTAGACATTAGGATTGGTAATATCCAACTTTGGTGGCCACATGGTCTATGGCGTCACTATCACAATAGACTAGTCTGCAGATGACTGGGTGATCATGGCTCAATCATGATCGGGTGATATTTCCTAAATATTTTCCTACTCTCTCTTTGCGCGAATGTGGGTACACTTCCTCTAAATTGAAACGTATGTATCCCTAACCCACTGGAGTAATTAGTTCATACCTAAACAGGCAGAATTAATGAAGGAAATGTACCCACATTTGCGTGGGAGAGTAGACGGAAGCGTTTGAATAAGATCTCCCCAAAATACCCTCAGCAGGGATTTGAACCCCCAGAGAGAAGCGTCTAGCTGGCTGGGATGGAAAGGTTAATTTTTCTGCTCGAGAGTGTGATTGTATCTTGACGTTTTATCTCCCCACCTTTAGTCCAACTTGGTGCCTACACACTTTACTGTCCTGCACTACACTTCTTATCTCTATCAGTTCTAGGAAATGTTTCCTGGCAGCCTTGACTGATTACTGGTTGTGGTCAGTCAGCCTCCCAATTGTAAACAAACCAGTAATGCTGCCAACCTGATGGCTGTAATCCACCATTTTGTATAACGTTAGCAACGCCATCTATTTTGAGAGCTGAAAGCTCAACCCACCGCCAGAGAGGGTAGGCAGAGCCTTAATTGAATATTTTTCTGTCAATATTTTTACTCGTGAAGCTTCGAAGCCGGAATTTGTTTCGAAGCCAAGTCGAAGCAGATGTTTGTTTCGAAGCCAAGTCGAAGTCGATGTTTGTTTCGAAGCCAAGTTGAAGCCGATGTTTGTTTCGAAGCCAAGTCGAAGCATTGGCACAACCCTAATAACGGTTATTATTTTTTGCCTCCACATCTCCTTACCTATTCGGGTTGGACTTATATTAACTAATATAATGTGTTAAGGATGAGGAAACCCGCTGCGGAAGCCGCAAGATCTAACGCGCTACTCTCGTGTTGGACTAGACTGCTAAAGACTGGGAGAACGGGGTTCAATCCCGTTTGGGTGCACTGAGGGTGGTTTTCCCCTAAATGGTTTCCACTATCTTTCCACGCAAATTTGTGTGCTCTTCCCCTCACTTAAACCTTCTTGATCCATAAACCATTTAGTGTAATTAGTACATAGGTGTGTAACCCGAACGGGTAGTAAGACGTGGTGCTAAAACAAGGGTGAAGAAAGATGAATTGAGAGGAAGTGCACTCGGATTTACGTAGATGGAGAGTAAAAAACTACCTTAAATACACCAGACCAGGACTCAACCCCAATCCTCCCGCTATCAGTAGCCCAATATATTGTGAGTGACGCCTTATACTATTCAACCACCATAGCGTTTTTTTAAAATCTATTATTGTACTATTTAATCCTGCTACAACATTTATTTTGTGATACCTAGATTGTATAAATGGCAGAGCATATTAACAACCTGAAGGGTTATCAGATGTACAAGTATTTTCTCTTCCATTGTTTCGTTATATTTTCCATCTTGAGATCCTCATTCATATTCATGGACTGAAGTTCGTATGTAACGAGAAACTAAACATTTCGCTGGGAAAGTACTTAAATGAATTTGTGACTACACGGGCAGATATGAAATGCAAACTAGAATATGAAGTAATGTGGGAGTATTGTCCACACACGTAATTTACCATAAACCCACTTCCTATTAAAATTGAGCTTAAAAAATATCGTAAATGTAAAACTAATTGAACAGTGTTATGATTCAAAATTAAAATAATGCAAATGAAAGCTAACCAAACATTTTGTTCCCGGGTTTTTATTTTAATTGATATGACAAAATAATGTGTTCTATGTATACATTAAAATAGATTATTAATATACTTTTTTCTTTGTGAATTGTGGTTAATTTCTACTAAGGAAAAAGACAATACAATAAAATAGTTTATCACTTACTGACAGGAATGTACGCATAGCGTGTATGTAAATCGGATTATGGGAGAACTATTCACATGGCAAGTGTGTATCTATCTTGGGCTCTTACAGAACTATCCACATAGCAAGTGTGTATCTATCTTGGGCTCTTACAGAACTATCCACATAGCAAGTGTGTATCTATCTTGGGCTCTTACAGAACTATCCACATAGCAAGTGTGTATCTATCTTGGGCTCTTACAGAACTATCCACATAGCAAGTGTGTATCTATCTTGGGCTCTTACAGAACTATCCACATAGCAAGTGTGTATCTATCTTGGGCTCTTACAGAACTATCCACATAGCAAGTGTGTATCTATCTTGGGCTCTTACAGAACTATCCACATAGCAAGTGTGTATCTATCTTGGGCTCTTACAGAACTATCCACATAGCAAGTGTGTATCTATCTTGGGCTCTTACAGAACTATCCACATAGCAAGTGTGTATCTATCTTGGGCTCTTACAGAACTATCCACATAGCAAGTGTGTATCTATCTTGGGCTCTTACAGAACTATCCACATAGCAAGTGTGTATCTATCTTGGGCTCTTACAGAACTATCCACATAGCAAGTGTGTATCTATCTTGGGCTCTTACAGAACTATCCACATAGCAAGTGTGTATCTATCTTGGGCTCTTACAGAACTATCCACATAGCAAGTGTGTATCTATCTTGGGCTCTTACAGAACTATCCACATAGCAAGTGTGTATCTATCTTGGGCTCTTACAGAACTATCCACCTAGCAAGTGTGTATCTATCTTGGGCTCTTACAGAACTATTCACATGGCAAGTGTGTATCTAGCTCTGACTCTATCAGAACTATTCCTAAAATGTGTGGGTGCATTGACTAAACATCATAGTAATGTTAGATGTCTAATTTGTGTTTAGACAGAACTATCTATACGTTGAATTTGTCTGTACCTAGAGTGTAATAATTAATTTTATATTTTGATTTTTTTACAAAAGGACATTTGTATTAGCTTTTAGAACATACAAACTTTTTTTAGGTCAACATCTATAATATGTGTCTATATTATTATTGTTATTTCATAGGTACTGGTACTTTCTATCAAACGTGATTGCTGAGGGAATATCAACACGTAAGCTACAAGTCACTGTGATAGCGGCTTTGTCCGTACAGAGGATATCACGTTTCAATTAGTTAAAATTTGCTGAAAATGGCGGACACGGAAATTGAACACAGGAACTTTGTATAAGTGCGCCAATGTTCTGCCACTGAGTTATCCAGGGCTATTACCGTGCTCAGGATCATTCTTTAATTGTATACGTGCAGATGGCTGCGATACTATTGGTCGCTCATGTGTAGCTTACAGTTCCACACGTCCATCACAGACTCAGCTTAGAACAATGAGTGAAGCTGGGGTCAGAGCCTATATAGTTCAGTGATAGAGCATTGGTGCACTAAGCCAAAGCTCCCGGGTTCTATTCCCGTGTCCAGGTGTCATTGTTCAACCAATTTAAATTAAGTGACTGCTGACGATACCATGATCTGACTTAGCAATACGTGAGAGGAGATTTAAAATATTTGTTTAGCTGTCCGATATGTCCATTCATAAGAAAATTGTGGTATAGTTTCACGGAATATTTGTTCCCACATGTAATATCTTTTTTCCAGGTAAACGGAGGAAGATCCATCATATTTATTATAATCATCGTTTCCAGTTTATATTATATCTCTAATCAAAACCGTGGGTTTAAAACGATTAATCCGGGTATAGTATTTAAAGTATGTGTTGCAGTATTGTAAACCAAGCTTTGCCGGATTGAAACAAAACCCAAACACGACACGTATCACAATTATTCCATAAATTGTTGCCTCGGATATTCATAACAGCTTTGGTCGGAAAAACCTTTCATTAAATATTTCATCAAAAGAGGTACAGTACAACATATGGAAAAGTGTCACTATCTTGTTCATATTTATATAAATATATATTTCTATGCTTTATATCAAACAATTATCCAAAGAGAGTATGCCTCCAGCAATATGCTTGAAAATAATGTTTGCTAATTGTAAAAGGTTTAATGTTCTATTTGTTCTTTTATATTTTTTATATTATATTCTCTTCTAACCTCTGCCCTATAGGTTATATTTTTACCTTCGTGTGACATTCAACTCACGGACGCTGATGTTGACGCTGGCGTGAATATTAGGGTTCTATTCCCAGTTGGGTATACGGAAGGTGATTTTCCTAAATGGTTTCCCACTCTCTACTTCAATCGAGTAATGGATGTGTACTTATAATCCGAACGAGTACTAACACGCGGCGAGAAAGAGCATTGACCAAATATTCTCTTAAGAGCCACACTGGTCTCCCAGTCAGCAACATGTGTCACAAATAAAAACTGCCCAACTTTCCTCTTAGCTCGAGATATTTGTATAACCGTCAAATAAGTTTCCAGCCGGTAACTAATTATTCCTCAACTCTTTGTGTGGCTAAGATTGATTTTTGTGTTAAATTCACATTCATTCATCGGTGATACCGAACTAGCCTATTGGCTAAAGCGTCATTCTTAAATCGAGTAAAGCTCTTAAGGGGATCAAAGGGTCCTCTAATATTTACATTTTGTTACATGGGGTGGGGGGGGGCTACAGCACAGCGTGGGTTACGTAACAAAGATCTTATGCTTAAATTATAATGTCGTAAAATAATTATTAAATTCAGGAATAAAATGAATTCTGAGTAACCTATTATTAAATCTTCCGAATGAAATAATGGCATTCTCTCTTGATGTATAAAGCTACGTAACATAGCTTGTGGGGAGTGAAAGGGGTCAGGTTAAATGTCTATTTGGTGTGGCATGGAGGGAGGAAGGGGGAAGGTAAAAATAAGTAAGAGAAATCCCCTTGACACAGAAGGACACACATAGATAGACTGGCACATTTACATAGAGAATTATATATGTATAGTAAAAACTCGATGGAAACATCAGTACGTTTACAAAAGTTATCAAAATTATAACACACAGAGAGACTAAAACACAAAACATTTAACAGTCATTGTTCTTATAAAAACATTTATTTACATTCTACTAGTTTACTCATAAAGGTTTTAACTAATTCTAAAGTCCACACACCCATCGTTTCAAACGATAATATATGATACTATGTGTGAGCTATATTTTCTAAAAAGTAAACTTTGAATGAAATGGGCGAGGGGGGGGGGGGGGAAGGGACCCCAAGAGGCGGGCAACCCCCCACCACCANCACGCAAAGCGCTAGCACACACTCAATCTCCATGGTAATATGGAGTTCATCAATAAAGTGTATTTATCTCTGAATGGATGGGTAAGTTTGTGGCACTGAGGGCATCCCCAGGCGACCCCATTACTGTTTAATTACAGTGTGATACAGTGGACAGAGAGATGGAACTGGGTTCGATACCGGTTTTTTTATTGGAGAACTGGGAACTATCTCATTGGAAACCTCGACAGATTTTATTATACCATGCGTCATATTATAGAATTCGTACACGGGGGACTATAAGAAATAATATGTCCTTGTATTGGGTTAAAATGACGGGAAATTTAAATTGTTTGTATATTTTATTACTTTTTACATATGTTCGTAATATCTTAGCTCAATTTCAAAATGCTAATTTTATATTACAACACCACTAATATAATTTGCTATCGTTTATTAATAAATAGTTCCTAAGTCTTAGCTAGGTCAGGAACATGATGGCCTACTAAGATAAAGGTCCTGGGTTTGATTCTCAGCATGTCTGATAAAAGTTTAGTTAGTAAAATGTATGTTTCCGCTTTTACAGTGATAAATTAACAACCGGAGTACTGGCTGTTGTATCTGTTGTAATAGGTTTAAGTTAGTTCCCAAGTTGTGTGATGTATCAACTGTCGGTTCGTAAAGTGCGCATTAAATACCTCAAATAAAGATATGTTATTTTTATATGTTAGTATCTCTAAATGTAACTACGCTAATTTTTACTCCTTATTCTTATTATTATTATTATTATTATTATTCATCTCTAAGTAAGGTGTGCACCAATCAGCAGGACCAGCATCCTCCTCCAGTTCAGTCTGTTAGTCATCGACTGTAACACTCCGTTTTCCGAAGCTGTTCCTTGAGTTTTTCAAACATTTTATTTTTGTCCGCCGGCTAGAAAGGCCTGTCATGGATATGGGCCTACCCTACTCTTTCATCGGGGCTTGGAACCACCATAAATATTAATGAATAATAATGTTTTATATAATTTTTTCTAAGTCCTATGTGAAATATTCCCGAAAAACACCAGGAATTTGGCAAAATCTAGTAAAAATACTTGCATATTTGTTAATTTGTAACATTTAACTGAAAGCTAAAAATATTAGAGCTTTGGATGGATGAAAAGGTCATATTACCTCTCAAGCAATGGCTATGAAGAGACAGGATATGTATTTCCCCATTAATATTGAATCGTCCTGTTTTAAACATAAGTTATATGATTTCCCACTTAGCCAGTTTGATGAAAAAGGAAATGTTATTACTCTTTTTTTCAATATAAACTGCCTGTAAAAATGGGAATTTTTTCTAAAAAAACATCGGGAGTTTGGTAGTAATAAAATAGTGGAGGCCTTGTTAAATAATAATTAGCTGCTCTGGACAGTTAGATAAACATAAACACGATGCATCCTTTGTATGGGTCTGCATATGTACCAAGTTTGGTTGAAACCAGTAAATTAATTGGAAATGTTATAAATATATGGTCGTCTCCAAGGGAGTTTTTCCTTGTGGGCCCCCCACCGGGCCATGGACATGGCGCCAGGACTAGGAGACGGCAAAAATTCAGTATCTAAAGGTCTTTCTTTACTCATACAAAATAAAGATAAATAGGTGTTATAAAATAAATTAGAAATTTAATTAAACCGATTGTTAAGATAATTAGAAAATAATTTTAAAATGTCTAAGTTAAGAAAATATAATTTTGACAAATATGCATTTTTAATTTTGTTCCCTCAAGATGACTCAAAACAGACACTGGATGAAACTTTCCGGAAGTAGGAGAACAAACATGAGATGAAAACTTACAAATGATCAAACTTATTGTATTGCGACTCACCCCCACTAATCTCTATTAAATTACGTCATTTGATCCATAAAGATCCATTCCACGCTCCTATACCTGTTACCTCTCGTTTACACGGTATTTAATATTTAATGCTAAAATGAAATATGTTAATTTTTGAACTTTTAATAGTATAAAATGTTTCTTATATAGTGCCATTATTCTACTTAAGCAAAATTTTATTTACTTGGGCCAAAAAAGGGGTTTGTCAAAAAGACTGAAAATATGTATCTCCAGTTGAGTTTCCTTACTTCCATCCCAAGCTTATCTATCAGGTCGAGCGATCCGGTTAGCAACGTCCATCCACTGTGCGATTTGCTTCAGATCGGATTCACGGGACAGACCGTCAATCAAGATATCGCTTGGGCGATCCGAATATCTCCACTCTTATTGCGTTTGCCCATTGACTGAGAGAAATTTGGAAAATTTGGTCTAAAGCGACGAGAGTGTCAACCCGCTTGCTACAATATCGACTCCTGGTTGGGCTCCTTAAGAGCTAGATATGCCCGTGAAACGAAAGGTAACTAATATAGGATCATTGCATAGATCTTTATAAATCTAATTATGTAATTTAAAAGGGAGGTATCACACCACTAATTGACTCTATTGTAATTTGTATTTTAACACTGCGTCTTACTAACCGTTCGGGTGATATGCCTATGTACTAATTATAATAATATGTTAGGGATTAGGATAGTTTAAGTTAGAAGAAGTTTACCAGCATTTGCGTGGAGGGAGAGTGAAAAATTATTTAGGGAAAAACAACCTCAGTGTACTCGACTTTGATTGAGCCTTGATCTCCCCGTCATCGGCAGTCTAGTCCAACACGAGCGTAGTGCGTTAGACCACGTGGCCATCGAAGTTGCCGCTAGCGTATTAACAATATGTTTTCACTTAAAGTGGGGGGAAAGGGCGATGGCCCAGGGCTGTGAGCATGACAAACGTGAGATTTCTCGTCACACTATCATATTTATACTAAATAGATTTTTTTTAAAAAAAAGCTAATAATGCATTAGACCTTGAGCCAATAATGATGAACTGTGCTGAACATATGGCGTCAAAAATAATGAAATCGAATCATGTTCTTCGAATAGTGCTAGACTGAAGGACACCTTGAACTATTTAAACCTTATTAGTGACTTCCCCCAAGCATTGTAAGAGCCGTGACCGCGACTCTCCGAGTGGTCGGAACCATGTGTTGGTCTTTGTGCGGTTTACGGTCACATCTGGTGGTCCTAACCACACGCACTCATGCACACAGTGGGCATATGTGTGTGTGTGTGTGATCCTTGAGTTGCTTCTTTACACTTTGCCTCCGACATTTTTTTTGTCGTTGTTTCGCGAGAAGGTTATTATGAGCAATACCGCGCAAAACACAGTCTAGGAGAGGACGTGATTCCCCCCTCAAACACATGTCCCCCCCTCCCTCCCGCTAAGATGATGTTGCAGTTGATGTGTTAGCGTCTCGCACATGTGAGAGCTTGAGACAGATTTAGGGACAAAAAATAATATGAAAGAGTTCAACTCCTCGGTTAAAACGTTAAGGTTTTTGTTCACATATCTCAAAATATTGTTTTTTTGTGTCTTACTATAGTAAGAGTTTGGTAGAAAGGACGTTCTGAGAGGCCTGTTTAACCATCAGAAACCACATATACATTGCATCAATGTGTTTTTTTAAATCGTGCCGCATTCTACGACACGACGACCGAGGGCTTGCATTTAGGCCGAAGATCGCCATCTTGAGAATTTCCTGTAATGTGTAAGCAGATCCACATTAATGAAGTACAAACATGACTATAGCTAGGAAACAAGGTCAAATAGGACACATGTTTATATTAGCTTTTTTTCATATTTTTTTTGTCTCCTGTCCGCCATTTAATTGGGTCCCACATATTCTGGTATACACTCCTCCAGCCTATTCACATATTTACACTAATGGGGTAAAAACGAGGGAGGTAGGACCCAAAGGAACTGTATCAAGCGCTTGAAGGCATAGGGGAGAACCACACAAGAAAAATTATTCTCAGCCGGGATTTAAACCTTTAATTACCGGTCACCAGTAAATAACACTAGACGAGGCTTACCCACCGGTGTGGGTTACGTGATAATTATGTATATTGTTTTAATAGAAGGCTAATGTAATGGCTTGATAAATGGTGAAGGTAAGAGGTTTATTTTTAGAAAAATGAACAATTTAGCGTAGAGAGAGAGGATGGAGAAACCACAGTGATAGATCATGTACTCCCCCTACCTCTAGTAGGTGTTGTCTAGAATCGAGCCTTGTCTCCTCCAGTGATGCTCTAATTATCTGAAGGGGCTGTAATCTATTCCTGACAAGCCCTGATAATTTTCGTTGTGGAATTATCTTTCTCTGGATGGTAAATGTGTTCTTACCGAATTAAAGTCAGAATACTGATATCAAGGATATCTAATAAAAAAACATGACATTGTTTTCCTATTTCCTTAGGCTCCTGTTTAGTATAGTTCCATTATCCTCCACCTCTGTTGCCTCCATCCCCTCCTCAATCCCTGGAGTGGACCAGGAAGGGAGAGTTGGATTAGTGGCCGGGAATCCCTTTACAGCATTGTTATCAGGAAGAGAGAGAGAGATCCAATACTTCCCACTACCTTGAGCTCGAATCAGGTGGCGATTCACTTACAAGAATGTACAACACTAATACGATTCTGATTCCCACGTCTAGTGAAAAAACCTATTTTCATTTGAAATTTACTCCGGTATATTTGTTGAAGTCACAAAATGTAAGTCCACAAAATTGATAAAAAATATTCATTTTTCGTTATATATATGATCACTTTCAATACAATAGAGAAGGTCCGAATTTCGACCAGGGTCTAAATTCCGACTAGCATGGTTTGACGTACTGCGAGGTGTTACAGCCATGCGGGAAATATAGTAAACAGTGCTCCATTACTTTGTTGTTTTGTGTAAACCACAGTTCCGCTCGCTCAACCGTGACAGTGCACTATTCAAAACTTTTTCAGGTATGTGTTCTTGATTATTTTATTTTTTTACTCGTAGTGTTTAAGTATTAGCTGTAAGGCCGTTAAAGCATCGTGCTAGGTACGTTCTAGGCTTTTAAATTCTCTTTTAGTTTTATAGATTGCCTCTCGTTTAGGTCGTACGTAACCTCAAAGTTTTAACCATGCAATGGTCTAAATTCCGACTACCGGTAGTGGTCTAAAGTTCGACTAGTAGTAGACTACTAGTCGAACTAGTCAAAGCCCCCAAAGAAGCTAATACTCGCCGTTTTTGTTTCAGAATGCCTAGAAAGAAGCCCAAATATGTTCCTAAAAATAAAATACGTCAATGGGGTGAAGAGGACATGGCAAAAGTAATCCGTGTTGTTAGGGAAAAAAAGATGGGCACCCTTAAAGCATCTAAAAATGTCAACGTACTTCATGGTACATTGCACGATCTTAGCAAAAAGGTTGGCATATCACCTTCTAAATTAGTGACAGCTAAGATAGGAAGGAAGCCAATACTAGGAGATTAACTCGAAAAACAAATAGTTGATTATTTATTTCATATGGAAGAAAGGTTTTATGGGTCTACCCTAGAGGACCTTCGACGTATGGCATTCCAACTTGCTACTAAAAAAGGCGTTAATCACCCTTTAAAGCAATGTCAAGCAGGCCGCGTTTGGGTTGATCTCTTCCTAGAGCGTCACAAAGATACGCTGTTTCTGCATAAACCATGTGGGACTTCTTTTTCTCGCGCCCTAGGCTTTAATAAAGAAAATGTTGGTGCTTTTTTTCAATTATTAGAAGAGGCCTACCTTAAACACAAGTATCCAGCTGATCGAATATACTATGTGGATGAAACCAGCCTGACCGTTGGTACAGAGTAAAATTCCACAAGTAATTGGAAGGAAAGGTAAACGTCAAATTGCTGCCCTCATATCTGCAGAGCGAGGAGCGACAGTCACAGTGATAGCATACATGAGTGCCTCTGGGCATTATGTTCCACCTTTCATTATATTTCCCAGAAAGAACATGACTGACCAACTAATGAGAGGGGCTCCCCCAGGCTCGGTTGGAGTTGCACACCCATCAGTTTGGGTTCAAATCAACATTTTCACCGAATGGTTCCAGCATTTTGTGGAAAAGTTGAACCCATCTGAGGACTCTCCAGTTCTCCTAATCTTAGATGGACACTACAGCCAGGTTCATAATGCTGATATGATTGAATTGGCACGAAGCAATCATGTGACAGGTGTGTCATTGCTGCCACACTGCTCGTAAAAGCTTCAACCTTTGGACAAAACCTTCATGGGACCCCTTAAGAACACTACAGTGAATAAATAAGACAGAGGCAGACAGTCCGTTGTTTCCATATGACATGATGGAGCTCTTTGTAAAGGCATATTTAAAAGTGCAAACAGGAGAGATCGCCATGAACGGTTTCAGCAAAACAGGCATTTTCCCAATGAATAAAAACCTTTTCGCCGACCCTGATTTTCTAGTTTCAGCACAGGAATCGGCGAAATCCTGCAGACCTCAGGTGACGCCACATGAAAATAATCAATCTCCCTCTGACAAACAAATTCCTGAGCTAAGCCATGCGAGTCGTTGCTTGCGGATCATCCTGTAAGTCTTGACGAGGATCCTCAACCCAGCACTTCAAGCTGTCTCAAAAATGTCAGTCCGTATGAGATCGTCCCTGTGTCATCAAAAAAACAAAAAATGAGCAAAAGAGGCCGCAAGGCTGTCGGGGCTTGTGTGATCAATAGAATCCCCTACAAAGAAGCCCTTGTTAAATCATTAAAAGATTCTGCCGCCAACCCAAAAAATGTCAAAAAGAAATTAAATTTTGGGGGAATACTTCGAAAACCAAAAGAAAATAATTAAAAGAGAAGCCAAAGAATATGCTTGATGAAGGCAGTTCTCCGGAAGATTCTGATGGTGCCGAAAATATTGTCGACGGCAGCATGAGTGATTTGGAGTTTTCTGTGGGTGAAAAAAAGTCAGATGATGAAGTTGTGGCCTGTATTTTTTTGCCAAGGACTGTTTTCCGATTACCACAAAGGAGAATTGTGGGTAATGTGTGTTATGTGCCACCTTTTGGCACATAACGCATGTGCTGGCACCGACAAAGACATTTATATGTGTGATTTTTGTAAGTGAGCAATGAATTATTGACTTTTTCCATTTAAAATAGAAGTAATATGCAAGTAATCTTACCTTTAAACCCTGTTTTTATATTATTATGTAATAATACTGTGAAATACCTTTATTTTATTCTTTTTCTTTTATTTCCTGACTTCTTGAAGCCGGTAGTCGAAACTTAAACTAAAGTTTCAAAATCATGAATTGTGACAACTTTTACAAAAAAAATTTACAAAAAAAAAGTTTAATTTTTATAACATCTAAGTACACAGGCTCGATGTATAATCCTTCCAGCTATACATGTATATTGTTGCGACAATTTTTATGCCAACAGTTGAGTAGTTACAAGTGAAAAAGAAAGTGGTAGTGGAAATTTGGACCTTCTCCTCTATATGGACAAGTGGTGTGTTTTAAAAAACGTTTTAGTACAATTACTTTTCACACTTAGCCAAAATTATATTTTTGTAAATTAAAATATTTGTATTGGGGAGATCAAATTCGGGAATTCAATAATGATAAATTTGTTTGTTTTTATTAACGTTTTTAATCATCTATATACACACATGATAATATAATATATCGTCGAGTTCTCGATATTTGTATAGGGTGGGGTAGAAACAATTAGACGATCTATGCTGAGGAAATAAAAGTTATGAACAAGGTGTTGAGGTTTACCTGACGTCCGGTGGAGCTCACTTGATTAGTGAAAAGTGAAAAAGTGAAAAAATACATTATGAAGTTTGCTTTTCTTTAGCTAGTGAATATTTACTTTTCAATTAAAATGTTAATTTTCAAGTATACTCTGTTCTTCAATTTGGAGTTCACAGAGAGTATAATAAAGATAACTTTTTGTGTAAAGAAAAGTACAAAAAATCATAACAAATCAGCTTATGTCACTAGTTAAATCACTACCAAAAACTATTTGTAACAGAAATTCTTTAAAAAAAACTTTCATCAAAATTGCTATTGGTCAACAACCCCCTTCGTTTTGCCTCTATGCTTACATCAATAATTTAAAATCCATAGCCTGTCTGTCGGTTTTTACTTCCAGAGGTTTTTTCGTACTTCTCGGTGTGATAGACGATTTAAATTCGACATGGAGTTTCCTGGGAATGATGTGAAAAATCCTAAACCTAGAAAATTCGAAAAGGGCCTAAATCTGTAGCCCCAATAAATCCCTGCTATTATCATTTAAGCCAAAAAATCAAGTTTTCCCAAACATGCTGAAATTCTATTTCCGGGTGTTTCTGACACTGCTAAACATGACCCTGTTTTTTCTAAAACTACAGTCAGCTGGGCCTAAATAAATACCTAAATGGTAAGGCCTATCTAAAATTGTGTTTACCCGTTTAATTTTCAAGAAATTTCATATATGAGGGTTTTCAAGGCCGGTAGACAGGGTTCCCTCATTGGTTTTTGAAATTCTAATCAACTCAACATCAATCAATACCCAAATGGAAGAAAGAGGAGGGAAGGGGAGACATTTAATTAGAAAAGAACCTTTAGGGGAAGCCTAAAACTAGTTTTCCAGGAATGTAGAGCGAATACTCTAAATAACAAAACTAGTGTTAAATATTTACCTTTATAAGTGGGGACTGGGGAAA
The DNA here is from genome assembly GCA_902151425.1 of Timema shepardi. Classification (NCBI taxonomy): domain Eukaryota; kingdom Metazoa; phylum Arthropoda; class Insecta; order Phasmatodea; family Timematidae; genus Timema; species Timema shepardi. Next base: position 64,340 of record CABFVX010001732.1, read on the forward strand.
TAAGGGAGGGGGGTTCCAAATTGCAAAGATTAAACAATAAACTACTCATCACTGTGGTAGAAGATTGTAATTTGCCATTCAGGTGTAAGGACCACCCCAAGTTTTAATGAAGGCTTGAACATTCTTAAAATTAAAAAATAGGGAACCTAAGATTGAAAGAGGTATCTCTCAAAATCTTCTAAACTAAAAAAATTGTAGTTACAGGAAAAAATTGAAATATTGCCCTAAATATAAAATGTCACACCCAAATTTCCAAAAGAAATTGAACAGAACATTTAAAATTCAAATTGGGGATATGGAAAATGGCCAGGGCTAAAAAATTTCAAAACTAAAGTTATTAACCATTTATCGTTGATGTAAAAAATAAAAACTTGGCGATATGGTAAAGCTCAAAAAGCCCAACATGTTTTAAATTTTAAATAACAAAATGGGAGGGTGGATGTGGAGGTAGAGAAATGGGTAAAGAAAAGAACTTTCCAAAATCATAGGGGAAAAAAACACCTTTTAGTATGGTATGAAATATAAATTTCGCAAATAACTAGAAATTTTAAAAGTATTTCTTTTTTTAAAATTAAAATCTGGTTTGAAGTAGAGCTAAAATTTCAACTAGGATAAAAAATTGTTTCTAGATGTGGTAAAAAATGTAAATACTTGAAAGCCATTAGAATGAGCAAAAACCAAACAAAAAAATAATGAAAATTTGAAATATCAAAATTGTTGCCAAAATTGTGTTCTCAAAATGTTTTAAGTCAATATAAAAAGTTTTTCTGTGTGGAATGAAATAGAAATTTGGCTTGTAAGTAAATATACCCTCCCGAATGATGACTGAGTGATAGCTGAATAAATTGAAAAGAGCTTGAAATTTCTCCAAAACTATTAGAAAATATATATTTCAGTTAAGAAGAAAATTTAACTTTGGCGAATTGGTAAAATAATCACTCACCCCACATAAAATTTGAAAGTTTTGAAAATCAAAAATTAGGGATCCGGGAGAAATTGATAAAAAGTGTGGGGGGGAGGGAGAGTTTAAAACTGCTAAATTAATAGATACAAAAAAAATGATATGATAACAGACCGTTTTAATTTTTGTAGAGGTAGACAAAAAAAACTAAAAGTATAAAACACAAAAATTAAGGATTATTTCAAAGAGGATCCATAGTGTTGTAATAATAAATAGCTCAATATCGAAGGATATCGCTTATATAGGAGCGACATAATAATAAAAATAAACAAGTTCTGTTGGCATAGCCCGGTGAACCATTATGCTGTTCGGGAAACAATGGTGCTCATTTATTTCATATGTATCTGTACTAGTTTATTATTACATTTAATAATTTCATAGTCATCTTAAATGTATAATGAGGCTATTTAATTATTTAAAATGAGCACAAGCTCCCTGGTGAATACAAGACTTAAATACTGTAGTGATGTGTGTAAAACTGTTGTATGATAAGTAACTATCTGGCACCCGAATACAGGACAACATAATTCAGCTTTCATTAATAACTTAATATCGCATACATAAATTTAAAACTGTTCGTGGCATATTCTCACAAGGCGTCCCGTGAACGTATTCTAACCGGCTCAGTATAGGCAGCTCTTTCCCGATAAGAGTATTAGTTATTATTGATGGTTCCTAGATTATATTTTCTTGTATTCTGGCGCCAGGTAGTTATATGTACTACCAACGTTTAATTTTTTTGTATTTATCACCACGTATTCCGTTCGGGTTGTACGCTTAAGTATTATTACGCTAATGGCTTAGGAATTGGGAAGGTAGAATTTAGAGGAAGTGAACCCGCATTTGCGTTGAGGAGGAGTGGAAAATAATTTATAGAACACACACCCCAGTTCACCCTACCAAAGTTTATCGAAGTTATTGCTACATATGATATTAATGTTTATTTTATTAATTTAGTTAATTTATTGAAATAGATAATTATAGTTAACATGTTATGAATCACTCTTGCCTTTATAGATGGTTTATGACAAAACCTTTATGATGTATCTGTTATCCATCTATCCCTTGTGACGCTAAAACGCAAGTAGGAGTGATAACTTCACCTCAGTACGGGTTGACCGTGATACGGAGTGTTCCCCTTGTAACTCTAGTCACGGGGTGGGCTGTTACACGGAGTGTTCCTCTTGTAACTCTAGTCACGGGGTGGGCTGTTACACGGAGTGTTCCCCTTCTGACTCTAGTCACGGGGTGGGCTGTTACACGGAGTGTTCCTCTTGTAACTCTAGTCACGGGGTGGGCTGTTACACGGAGTGTTCCCCTTGTAACTCTAGTCACGGGGTGGGCTGTTACACGGAGTGTTCCCCTTGTAACTCTAGTCACGGGGTGGGCTGTTACACGGAGTGTTCCCCTTGTAACTCTAGTCACGGGGTGGGCTGTTACACGGAGTGTTCCCCTTGTAACTCTAGACACGGGGTGGGCTGTTACACGGAGTGTTCCCCTTGTAACTCTAGTCACGGGGTGGGCTGTTACACGGAGTGTTCCCCTTGTAACTCTAGTCACGGGGTGGGCTGTTACACGGAGTGTTCCCCTTGTAACTCTAGTCACGGGGTGGGCTGTTACACGGAGTGTTCCCCTTGTAACTCTAGTCACGGGGTGGGCTGTTACACGGAGTGTTCCCCTTGTAACTCTAGTCACGGGGTGGGCTGTTACACGGAGTGTTCCCCTTGTAACTCTAGTCACGGGGTGGGCTGTTACACGGAGTGTTCCCCTTGTAACTCTAGTCACGGGGTGGGCTGTTACACGGAGTGTTCCCCTTGTAACTCTAGTCACGGGGTGGGCTGTTACACGGAGTGTTCCCCTTGTAACTCTAGTCACGGGGTGGGCTGTTACACGGAGTGTTCCCCTTGTAACTCTAGTCACGGGGTGGGCTGTTACACGGAGTGTTCCCCTTGTAACTCTAGTCACGGGGTGGGCTGTTACACGGAGTGTTCCCCTTGTAACTCTAGTCACGGGGTGGGCTGTTACACGGAGTGTTCCCCTTGTAACTCTAGACACGGGGTGGGCTGTTACACGGAGTGTTCCCCTTGTAACTCTAGTCACGGGGTGGGCTGTTACACGGAGTGTTCCCCTTGTAACTCTAGTCACGGGGTGGGCTGTTACACGGAGTGTTCCCCTTGTAACTCTAGACACGGGGTGGGCTGTTACACGGAGTGTTCCCCTTGTAACTCTAGTCACGGGGTGGGCTGTTACACGGAGTGTTCCCCTTGTAACTCTAGTCACGGGGTGGGCTGTTACACGGAGTGTTCCCCTTGTAACTCTAGACACGGGGTGGGCTGTTACACGGAGTGTTCCCCTTGTAACTCTAGTCACGGGGTGGGCTGTTACACGGAGTGTTCCCCTTGTAACTCTAGTCACGGGGTGGGCTGTTACACGGAGTGTTCCCCTTGTAACTCTAGACACGGGGTGGGCTGTTACACGGAGTGTTCCCCTTGTAACTCTAGTCACGGGGTGGGCTGTTACACGGAGTGTTCCCCTTGTAACTCTAGTCACGGGGTGGGCTGTTACACGGAGTGTTCCCCTTGTAACTCTAGTCACGGGGTGGGCTGTTACACGGAGTGTTCCCCTTGTAACTCTAGACACGGGGTGGGCTGTTACACGGAGTGTTCCCCTTGTAACTCTAGTCACGGGGTGGGCTGTTACACGGAGTGTTCCCCTTGTAACTCTAGTCACGGGGTGGGCTGTTACACGGAGTGTTCCCCTTGTAACTCTAGTCACGGGGTGGGCTGTTACACGGAGTGTTCCCCTTGTAACTCTAGTCACGGGGTGGGCTGTTACACGGAGTGTTCCCCTTGTAACTCTAGTCACGGGGTGGGCTGTTACACGGAGTGTTCCCCTTGTAACTCTAGTCACGGGGTGGGCTGTTACACGGAGTGTTCCCCTTGTAACTCTAGTCACGGGGTGGGCTGTTACACGGAGTGTTCCCCTTGTAACTCTAGTCACGGGGTGGGCTGTTACACGGAGTGTTCCCCTTGTAACTCTAGTCACGGGGTGGGCTGTTACACGGAGTGTTCCCCTTGTAACTCTAGTCACGGGGTGGGCTGTTACACGGAGTGTTCCCCTTGTAACTCTAGTCACGGGGTGGGCTGTTACACGGAGTGTTCCCCTTGTAACTCTAGTCACGGGGTGGGCTGTTACACGGAGTGTTCCCCTTGTAACTCTAGTCACGGGGTGGGCTGTTACACGGAGTGTTCCCCTTGTAACTCTAGTCACGGGGTGGGCTGTTACACGGAGTGTTCCCCTTGTAACTCTAGTCACGGGGTGGGCTGTTACACGGAGTGTTCCCCTTGTAACTCTAGTCACGGGGTGGGCTGTTACACGGAGTGTTCCCCTTGTAACTCTAGTCACGGGGTGGGCTGTTACACGGAGTGTTCCCCTTGTAACTCTAGTCACGGGGTGGGCTGTTACACGGAGTGTTCCCCTTGTAACTCTAGTCACGGGGTGGGCTGTTACACGGAGTGTTCCCCTTGTAACTCTAGTCACGGGGTGGGCTGTTACACGGAGTGTTCCCCTTGTAACTCTAGACACGGGGTGGGCTGTTACACGGAGTGTTCCCCTTGTAACTCTAGTCACGGGGTGGGCTGTTACACACGTGACACTAAAGCTAAGGCCACACGAACAATTTTACCCGCTGCTTTCAAGATGTTTTTTTCGCTCAAAAATTGATGCCAAGAGTTTCAATGGTGGTATGTATAAGCGATAAATATCGCACGACAAAGTTACGTCAGATTTGGCTTCAAGGTCATGTCGCGTTGAAATGCGCCACAGACAACAGTAAACAGACTCTCAACATTACGGGGGTCTCGCTGCGCTCCTTTTGCCAGCTTTTGTCCTTCAACACTGCTCTTCGCTAGTGTCACTGCTGGGTGATGATAGGACTAACCACAGCGATCTTAATGGTGAAAGACTCAAGCTGTGGCTGGGGCCTATTTTCTAGGCCACATATCCCGCCACTTTACCTGCCACACGTGCGACAAAAACCGAGGGACGCTCCTCCACCAGGGTCGTGCCTCAATGCTCCTCCAATTGTCATTCAAGAGTAACCCAAAGCATCGTTTACTTGTACTGCTATAAGTGTTATATTTGTATTGCTAGTTATAATATTCGATATTCAAAATTAATAACAATGTCATCAATTTTATTGCTGGTGAAGCAATTACTCTGCGCGTTGAAACGTTCCCGTTGACGAACTCCAATATTCTGCAATATTCACTTCTTTTTCTTTTGTTAATTCTTATGAAAAAAATAAAATTGTATGTTTGGGATTTGGCTGCAATTCTCTATCAACAACTTTGAATCATCAACATCCGACTAACCAGAGATAAAAATGATAAAATGAAGATTTACTCCCATTCTCTCTTTAACAGCTTCCATTTAGTTTTGTTCTGTTTAGTAAACTTGTGCAGAATAGAATCTTACTTTGTTTTCAGAAAAATATATTTGTGAAAATCGGCTCTTGATTTTTATAAATAGTTCAGAATTATGTTCATATGCTCTCAAATTACCTCCCGCAAGGTTAAATTCGTGAGGTGGGGCAGATGAGAATCCGATCAACCCCCCGTTTGGAAAACCCACATGGGCGGGTTACATTCATACATACACCACTCAACCTGGAGTGACAAATTATTTTTTCTGGCATAGTTTATAGGAACGATGTTTGTCCGACTGAAATGTATACAACTATGGGTGTGTGTGTGTGTGTATTAACCACTCAACCAAACATACACATTGGCCCCAGTAGAGTATCCTGTCAGTATGTTTAAGAAAATGAGACCAAAATCAGTCACTCCAAGGACGAGAGTTGTATATAATTTTGAGAGGTATATAATAAAATATGTTAAATTCCACACTATAAATGTTGTATTCACTCTGTTGGATATGTTGAATCCCAACCATTCCCTTGTTTTCTTTTTTTACTAGAAGTAGTATAGAGTGAGCGTCATTAAATGACTACAGTGCCATTATTCCTGAACAGTGGGTAAAAGCTCTTAATTTTAACATCCGCACCGATCGGTAAACAAGTGCTAATTGCAATGTCCTAAAGTTAAATGGCCGTTTCGTGTCGTGGTAGATTAAGTGCTCGTATTGGTACCTTTATCGAACCGTATTTCTACACTAGTTGCTGCAAACACAACGCTTAGTTTAGTGGGAGTTTCTCAACTCTGATTAGCCAAATTCAGGAATGTGAAAACTTAAAATCCAAACAGAACTTTGATTTTTGTTCGATTGAAGAGCTCGCCTTTTTTCAAAATATTAAACTATATATTTTAATGTAATGTTTTAATTATGGATGGGACATCGATTACTCGAGCCCTCAAATTCCTCGAAACTTTAAGAATATTAAATGGTCAGTGATTTATAAAATATTGAATTCGTGATACAAAAAACTATTCCAAATAAAAATAAAATTTTAATATTTTTTTAGAGCTTATAAAGTTCTTATTGGTAGCCCAGACCCAAAATAATTTTAAGAGAAACTTAACCTGATCCCTCACTATTAGTTTTACACTTAACTGATTGTATGAACGTTATAATAATGCAATATAGGGGAAAGAATATTAACAATTACTTCATATTTTTATTTTATACAGTTTTTTTATATTTATGTTTGCTTATATTTTAATTATTTTTAATTTGTATTCAAATTCAAGTCTCAAAAGTCTAAGGAAAAATAAAGATTCCTGTTTTAAGATACGTATTCGTAAAAAAGTTCATTAACGAGGAGCCTGGGGTTCAAATCTGGAAAGAGAAAAAGTACTTCCTATCACCCTATACATATCTAGACTTGTAAACATACTTAAAAAAAAGTGTTTTGATGACCGCATGGTCTAAATCGTCTCTATCATGTTAGATTAGATTACCAATGACAGAGAGATCAGGGTTATAATCCCGGTCAAGTTTACTGAATGTAGTTATCCTTAATGGTTTTTCACTCTCCCTGCACGAAACTGTGGGTACACTTCCTCTAAATTCAGCCCTACTTCACTAAAACGAGTATTACATAATATGTGTATAATCTGAACCTACGTTGAGCTAATATATATATATATATATA
>CABFVX010001732.1:78712-108086 GCA_902151425.1 Timema shepardi
TATTATTATTATTATTATCACCGCGTCTTACTACCCGTTCGGGTTATACGCACTTACGCTCATGTGTAATGGTAGGGTGATTATGAGATGAAATGGAGGACCTACAGTTTAACGTGGAATCCGAACCACGATGGAGGCCTGGCATTCCCCACATTCACAATATGTCTTGTCAGAGGTGAAGGAGGGGTTTGGTAATCAGATAAATCTGTGCCGGGACCGAGGATTGAACCCCGACCGCCAGCACAGAAGTCTGACACCTTACCCCTAGACCGCCGGGTCACCTCATAATAGTGTAGTTTACTTTAAATAGTTAAGCTATTTTCTAATCAATGGAAGCAGACTATCGTGTTGAATTAATTAACCGAGCTTTTATATTTGTTGACTATGGTTATAGCCGCATCGAAATATAATATTATTTAAATTGACACTTGGACACAGGAAACGAACCCGGGACTTTTGTCTTAGTACGCCGATGCTCTAACCAATGTCTTAAAAATGAGTGAAGGCTGAAGAATGACTGAGCACGGGATGACTCATGGTTAGCTCAGTGTTCAGGGCAGTGGCGTACTAAGACAAAGGTCACGGGAAGTTATTTTTCAATGTATGAGAATAATACTATGTTGTGTTTGAGAGTGCTTATAAATTAAAATAATCCGATTTAAAGCAATGCTGGTGTTAAATGCAGAGATTTCCAAACTTTTGCAGAGCTTTACCTCAATTTTTGAATCATACTACCAGTCCGGGCTAGAGACATTTTACTACAATTGTGGGGTAGGTAGAGTTAAGAGGAAATGTAGCTTAATTTGCATAGAGGAAGAAGAAGGAGGAGGAAAGTAATTTATTTAAAATCACCCTCAGTTTCCCCGGTCGGAGTTTCAATCTTGAATTTAAAAACCAAATGATCTTGAAGTTCAGTCCACGTGATTGATTTAATTAATCAATTTTATTTAGCCCTATTTATCTTAAGTATTTAGGGTTAACTTCTTAAATAGACTGATTATATGAGGAGATGAGAATTTCTTTGAGCGAGAGCAAAAGGACCTACCAATTTTTCTGGGAAAGGTACTCGTATTTTCACATACTTTCTAGGGTCCTTTTACACGCCACAATCGACACGGGATCGACGGCTTTACTTCCCCTCTCAAGGATTTTTATCAATCAAGAAATACTCCATTGACCCCGGCTGGTTCTGAGCCCGCGAGGCGAGCACTATACTCTTAGACCACCGATGTCGAGATAATTCATATAAGCTGCATAATATATAAAAAAAACTATACGCCTCACAAGATAATCAATGAGCCTAGCGAGTATTTTGTAAGTAATGCTAGCAGCTTCACTCACCAAACACGAGACCCTCAGTAATCTAAGTCAGCTTGCAACTGTCAATAGTTGAATAAACAAAAGGAACTAAAGCAATAAATTAACAGTTTTTATCATTTTAAACGCTTACATTTATATTTGAATTTTGTACATTATTATAATTATTATAATTACTTGGTGACCTGGCGGTCTAGGGGTAAGGTGTCAGACTTCTGTACTGGGGGTCCGGGGTTCAATCCTCGGTCCCGGCACAGATTTATCTGATTACCAAACCCTTCCTTCACCTCTGACAAGACATCTTGTGAATGTGGGGAATTCCAGGCCTCCACCGTGGTTCGGATCCCACGTTAAACTGTAGGTCCTCCATTTCATCTCGCAATCACCCTACCATTAGACACTAGTGTATAACCTTAACGGGTATTAGGATGCGGTGCTAATATTAATATTATTATTATTAATAATAATAATAATAGTAATACTAATCACTTGAAAATGTTAATGTTGACCTCGGTGGTCCTGGGTTAAATTGCTCGCCTCAGAACCCACTGTTCGGGGGTTCAAACCCAGCCGAGGTAGACTGATTTTTCTTAAACGATAAAAATCCGTAGCACAACTTTCTTTGGAGGGGAAGTAGAGCCGTCGGTCCCATGTCGATTGTGGCATTTAAAATAGCCCTGGACAGTATGTGACAAAATTGGTAGTCCTTTTCACTCTCGCTCATAGACATTATCGTGTGCTAGTATAATCAATATGTTCAGAAAGTGCACGTTGAATACCTCAAATGAATGGATTGAGAAAACCAATATATACACAAGCATATAATCTCAACAAACATTGTGACCCCACCTGAAACATGTAGTAACCCTGAATATGGTTGGAAACCATAGTGTTACTGTAAGATACAAAGCTAACATTTCCAATGATGAGTGTATCTTTGTTTTAAGTTACACAGCCACCCCAGCCTCCAAGTCTCTCTACAATTCAGCTCAACGTTATCACACACATCGCGCAATCTTTCTCAAATAGTGGAAACTAATGTTCATAAATATATCTGCAGTAAATTAGCTCAAGGTAAATTTTTCTCTGAAAAAACAACAACCAAATATTGTATTGATAACCACAATAAACACACTCATTTTATGTACGCTACATTCTAAATTGTTAAAACTATTGTTCTAGATATAATTTTGATAAATCTGTTATTTGTAATCTACTCAAATTATTTATATTTGTTAACTAAATATATAATTTATTTATAATAAAAAAAAACTTTCCAGATATTAACTTTGAACAAAATCTTAAAGGGAATTTTCAAAAAATTTAGACTAAACTTAAATTAATTATTTTAGAAAAATAAACGTACATTATTTTGTATCATAATGTAAAATATTCACCAGATAACAATTTTGAAAAAAAATTATTAGAACTATATTTAAAAAAAATCAATCTGTTCCGTATAGTAAACTTATAAGTCGTCAACGTTACTATCATTTTTTAAACAATAGCAAATAAATACAACTATTTATATAGTAAATATTTTACCAGATACCCATATTTGAACCAACTCATTAGAGCCGTTCTTAGACTCTTTCAAATTTGTAAGAAATCATTAATTAGTGAACGAGCTTTCCACCTAAAACCAAATATATATTTTGATTGGTCATGTTACACACAACCCAGATATATATTTTAACAAAGTCGTTTGGGCTATTTTCAAAAATCATATTAATAGACTACTCATAACTTTTCCACAAATAAAAAGTATTCCGTGTAGTTATCAGGTCAAATACTCCCTTAATATCGATTTTAAACAAAATCGTTAAAACCATTTTCAAAAAAGATTCAATTTTTTTTAAATCCCTCACCAGTAAATTACCCTTAATTTAAAGGCTGGATCAAAATCTAAAAAAAAAAAAAAAACATTATGGCACAGCCATATCAAATCCAAGTGCCAAATGTGAAATACATTAACTAATTTCGTACCTAGGCCTGGGAATTCCGGTGGGTACGATAATGTGTCCATATTTCTTAGTTGCAAAATCAGGACACTTTTGGAACATTTTGGGGGTTGTGTTGGATTCTGGGTAGGGGGCCATACCAGGGGTTTTGAGGGGTATGGTATGGACGTATGGTCTATGGAATACCCCCAGGGATGGGTGGGTGGGGGTGGAAGGGTTGGAAACATTTTAAAACCTTAACCGTGTCATCCCTTTCTCTATGCCTAAACCTTGAGAGCGGTGTTTCCAGGCCATCATGGACACGGGAATCAAGATATGAAATAATAAATATATAAAATATACAAGACATATACACTAACCAATTAGCAATAATTAATGAACGGTACATTACCTCAGGATCATAATGAAATAGTTTGAGCAACAGTGGACCTTTATTAATTTATTTGTTTACATGAATAAATGAGCAGTCACTAAAGAACGTTCACAAGTCTGACCGAATAGCTGCAAAGAGGAGGAGAAGTTGATAAGTGTTGGGGGCAAAGAGACCGAGAGGAGAGGGAGGGTGTGTCAACGTTTTTAATTGCCCAGCTAGCGTAGATGACCTACATTCACAAAGAATATTATTCCAACAAACCTTTGTACAAATATTTGAAACTGTTGACAGTTATGCGTCCCACAGGGAATCTTGGGGACAGCGGGACACATTCGCCCAAAGCAGGACATCTGGTCACCTTAGGGTAAGAGGGAATTTGAATAGTACAGGGCATAGTATGACCTTCATTTAAAAAAAAATATATATATATATATATATATATATATACATACAAATATTTTAAATGAAGGTCATACTATGCATTGTACTATTCAAATTCCCTCTTACCCTAAGATGACCAGATGTCCTGCTTTTGGCGAATGTGTCCCGCTGTCCCCAATATATATATGTTACCATTTAATACAAAGTTTATCCGCTTCAGTACTGAAGGTACTGTATTGAAGATGGTTTTCCAAAAATGGTATTCCACTTTATATCCACGAAAATATTGGTGCACATCCTCTAAATATAACCTTCCTCATCCCTAAAACTCCTAGCTTAATTAGTACACAAAAGTATAGCCCGAACGGGTGATAAGACTTTGTGCTAAAAAAAGTTAATAACAGGTTAATCTAATATTTATGGATGAGGAGATTAGTTATAGCAAAATTACACCCACATCAGCCTGGAGAGAGGACAATAAAACCGCATCGATGAATCAGTTAGAAGCTAAATAAAATGCACCCAGCCTAGATTTGACCACCCAATATGTTGCGAGTCTTGAACCTTATACTGTGTAACCACAATTGCAGATGTATCATATATATTAGTAGTTCTCCAGCTTCATACCATAGTCTACACTCTATAGTATTTCGATTTTACGTTTTTATCTTTTTCCGCACACCCATTTCTCTTTATCTCCGTTGTCAAGCTACTATTTCTAAGAGTTCTCACAGTATCTTGTGAAAATAAATATAGGTCCCTCGTGATTCAGCGTTAATCTATTTTAATTTTACATCCTAAAATGTATCCTGGCTCAAACGCGAGTATATCAAGTCAGTAACGCACTTTTTGAAAGTTTTGAACAAAATATGCCTATCCAATATATTTGCGGAGCATCTAAAAATAACAGGGAACTCGGGTCAAATGCAGGGAGCCCCACAAAGTTGGCTGTAACTTGAAAATATACCAAGGTTACTTTTTAAAACAGTTTTACCTACAACCTTTTCTTTCCTTTGTATGTAATATATATGTTCTTAGCACTTACATTATACTAAGCAAATTATACTGTACAGCCGGCACAAATGAAGCGAAATAGTCATGTCATGTGCACCTGGATCCAGGCTTAGGATCATTTTAGTAAAATCGTATATTCCTTGCATTCTACTTTAGCTAATTATGATTTAGTTGGGAAAACTATGCTTTGAAGTTAAACCATGAAATGGTAGTCATTGAGAAACACTTCGTTATAATAACTTCAGGATTATTTATTTTAAAATCGTAATTCATTATGAAGCTTCTAACTACTTTGTGTGTTACTATATTATTTTATAGAGATTATAGACAGTACTTTGAGAGTTTTGATAAGATTAACATTTCCGTAGACAAATAGAATAACTAAGCCGAATGAAGTAGTTTATTATTTTACGATGCACGGATTTAATTGCAACTATTTTGAATCATTTAATAAATCCTCAATATTCTCGTTCGTTAGATCCTCTTAACACATAAAACAACAACTGATTAGGCACACTTTGAATAAAATCAAAATATTTTACATATATTAATTTACACTGAAGGTAAAACATTTTGAAACAACGCTGCTAAAGTGCGAAAAAATAATGATTTGGATGAAATATTATTTAAGGGTAATCGTGCATAGGATTCTTTTTCAGAAAACAGTTGTTTTTTCTCAACAAGACAAATTATAATGGTTTTTTTATTTTAAAAATATAATTCTATATTTTTAAAAATTATTTGCTTTAAAATCTGTTTAACTGATAACATTTATTTATCTAAAACAATAATTTCTATTTAATTGGTTTTTTATATTTGACTTTATACCTTACTTTAGATTAAAGTGTAAATATTTCAATACAATCACCTAAATACTTTTTAAATAGTTAAATATTACTTCCACATCTAAAAATAACATTTTTATAAAGCATTTTGTAATTATTTATTTAATTTTTATCTTACTTTATTAAGGTTTCGAATTTATATAAATTTTCTGGCGGATTAGTTGTGAACTATCATATGTTTTATTATTGCCTCCAAGAGGTCAGCTTTTAAAACTTTTTATGAATCCATCTCGTGTTGTAAATCGCAGTAACACATCACTTCACTTAGTACATTTTTGCGTGGAGCGTCCATGTTTGAGTGATTCTACAATACCTGAAACTAGCGGGGAATTTAAGAACTTGGTTCTAACATAGGGTAGACAAATTCCCCTCCTCTCTTATTTATAATTGTATCATTCATTGACTTCAAAGCTTTACTACACTTTTCTAAACCCAATGTATCAATTAATAAATTTATAACATTGTATTAATATTATAACAAATGTTGTTTGTTTGTGTGTTTAAGGATGTGTGTAGGTGCTATACAGTAATTTCAAAACCAAGATACATAGAAAGATTAAATCCTACTAATACAATATACAAATTAAATATTGTCTGTTTGTGTGTTAGTCAATCTCTCCTGAATCACTGTACAGTTTTAGGAAACATGGACAGCTAAAAATGCCAGGAATGTAGTGGAATTACTCAAAATACCCCATTAATTCTTAAATATTTGAAATTTCTCATTGGAGGCATCTTAGTATGTTTTTTATTAAAGTCTAAAAAACAAAAATGTAATATTGTAGATTCAAAATAGCCGATCGAATTAGGCCAGAAACGTTAAAAATGAATTATTCCTTTTTCTAAACTGTAAACTGTTACAGTACTGTGTAACTTTAATTTGTTTTAAATCTTTAGCGACCAAATATCAGTACTCTGTCACTCTTCTTTATTTTTTTACTAGACGCAATAAGCAAGAGTTTAAAATATTGTTTATAGAGAAGTTAACCTTTAAAATAAAGTTCAGCTTTTGACACATTTTTAGATTATATGTCAATTGACATTGTGTTTTAGTCATCCTATTTTTTATGTTTTTAACACAATTTAAACCAATAAATGATTAATATTCAAACATAATTAAAGATTTGATTTCTTTCTATGTGGTTAATTTTATAGAAAACTATCTGAAATGCCCATTCTTTGAACGGCTGGAGTTCTATTTTAACATTTTTTTATTTTCAGCATAGTTAGTTGTATTGTGCCCTAGACCTGATTTCCACAGTTCTGTTTTCTACCACACATAGAGGTTGTTTATATTAGCTTAGAAATTGTTAAATTCCTTCCCTAATTCAACCAACTCCTCCTCATAAATTAAAACTTATCGAAATTACTGGGTTCTCTGTAGTAGTCCATTTAGTGTCTTGCAAAATTTCAATTTCAAACCCCAATTGAAGCTTTTTATCTATTATAATCCACTCATTTCCTCATTTCCAATTTTGAGATTCAAATTATGTTTACGTAGAATTTTGAAGCAACCTATGGTGTACAACTATGCCATATTTTGACCTTATATCTATTCGATAAGTGGTGAGTGAAGGCTTTTGCTTTTTTTTTTATATAGAGAAGATATATCCCCCAACACCAATTTCTCAGAGTTTCTTCTAAAAATTTGAAATGATCAAACCTTTTTGGTTATATGGCGTTGTACCTTTAACTTCCTGCCTAGTTTAGTTTTTACCACCATTGTAAGTAGTTGTTTCTATAAGTTTTTAAACTTTATACACAACTACTTTCATTTCACCAATCCTGAATTTTAAATTTCATAAGTTAAGAATGGTTTTATTATCTTGAATGGTAACCCCCTACCCTCAAATGCTCACCCCAATTTCTGGATTCCCATTTTAAATATTTCATAGTTTTTGTAAGTACCCTGTGATGAACAATTATACCAAATTTTACCCCTCTAGCTATAAGGAAAGTGGGAGAGTTAGAATTAGTGGGTAGAACTTTTTTTTTTTAAGTTTGAGCTCTCCCTCTCTCATTTCTCTAGCATTGAACTTAAAATTTCATAATTTAGGACTGGTTTTATTATATGGATTAGTACCCTTACCTGCGTGCCAAAATTAAATTTTCTACCTTCCCGTAAAGGATTTTTTAAAATTAATAGACCCCCCAATACCCCGCCCCCTCAACTCCCGGATTCCCTTTTTGAAACTTGCTTAGTTTTTCCAAGTTCTCTCTGATGTACAACTGTACCCATTTTACCCCTCTAGCTATTCCGGAAGCAGGAGAGGAAGCGATACACCAGCTATGCAGTGTAATACCATACGAGTAAAAACACATGTCTTCATTTGAATCGATGGATATAGGAAAGTATTTATCTTTCATTTATATCATATTATATATTTATTTTGAGCCAAATTTATTCACCTACTAAAAGTACGTCACCTATCCCTATCTTGATCTAGTTTTAGCCAGTCCACCTCGCTACACCCTATCTCTATCTTGAGCTAGTTCTATCCAGTCCACCTCACTACATCCTATCTCTTTCAGGTCCATTCTGATGCTATTCTCCCATCTTCGTCCAGGTCTTCCCAATGTTTTAGAGACGGGGGAACCACTCAGTAATAAACACTCTTACCACACTCAGCCGGGATTCGAGTCTCAACCTCCCCATTACCAGCAAGCTATACAAGATGAGCTTGATGTTTATTCCGTGTGTTGGTAATAAGTAAATCTATAAATCATTTATAAATACAGTTTTTACTATTGTATATCTCTACTCTTCATTTAACAAATTAACATAAAGTCTGTTCATGATAGGTTTTTACCTGGATGACAGCTCAACAATCATATGTTTAGGTTTTGGGTTGCCAACACTTGTAAAAGATCACTGTTTTGTTATTAATTTTAAGTTTTTTAATTACATGTTATATTTTACATTTAAAATGGTGACCTGGCGGTCTAGGGGTAAAGTGTCAGACTTCTATGCTGGCGGCCGGGGTTCAATCCCAGGTCCCGGCAAAGATTTATCTGATTACCAAACCCTTCCTTCACCTCTGACAAGACATATTGTGAATGTGAGGAATGCCAGGCCCCCACCGTGGTTCGGATTCCACGATAAACTGTAGGTCCTCCATTTCATCTCACAATCACCCTACCATTACACATTAGCGTAAGTGCGTATAACCCGAACGGGTAGTAAGAAGCGGTGCTAATAATAATAATAATAATAATAATAATAATACATTTAAAATAGCGTAAATTTAAGTTTTCTTACACTATTTCATAACTTTTAATGATATCTTTTTACCCAATCCGAAACAATATTTTCAACATAATTAAAAGTACTTATTCTCCGTTATGGAATGTTATCTCTGATGTGTAGTATAGTTCATACAATAATACCTTTTAATACAAGAATCGTATTTACTTGGAAAAGAAATAATACTTGTCATTTTATATATGTAATAAATTATATTATGGTTATTTTATCGTATTTTAAATTATTTAACTGAATCAAATATTTGTATCCACTGCGTGGATGCATCATTTTAAAGAACTTGTTTCCGTCATGTTCAATCGCCTGGTTTAGATTCGTCGCTCGCCATTTTGAAGCTATGGTAATTAGACCTTTTGTGAAAGTGATGTGGATAGTATTTTTTTTTTAATAGAATAAAACTATAAATAAACTTTGTGCCCGACCTCAAATAAATATATAAATAATATTGGCCTAAATTACTGTGGTTAACTATCAAATTCATGCATTACCATACGTTTCCATTACAATCATCCAAAGAGACATATATCATATGTTGGCATAGAGATGTATTAGGGATTATTGCTAGTAGCTTTTTGAGCTGTCATCTAAGTAAACTAAGGTTGTTAATGTATTATAGTGAGGCCTACTGTATTATTATATGTTCATCTGGTAAAATACTACTTTATTTAGTCTTTGCTAAATGAATCATCTCTATGGTAATAGCATTTAGTGTACCCATCTGGGATTTGAAACCAGGTCTCCCACGTGATATGCAAACAAGATCACGATTCTCTGACGGTTTACTTGTTTGTAATCTTTTTGTAAAGTGGTAGATAGTCTGTTTATGTTCACACCTTTGAGCTGTTAGTGACAAGAAACTCGTGTATAGCCTTGAATCATTGGTGTGTACAATCAACAATCTCAACTAATGATATCCGTGGAAGACAATACTCGTTAGCTAATGATAGCCCATCATCATCATCATCACAGCCAAGACCAACCCCCTCCCCCTTCCCTTCGTCAACCATCAGTCTATTTTACTACCTCACCACTAAGTCGGAAAGATAAGGTATATTTTCTAGGAATCACTAAACTAGGGCGTTCAAACTTGGTAGTTTTGTATTAAAATGACTCAAGTACAGATTTAAAATTTGCAGTAGTAATAATAATAATAATAATTAGCACCGCGTCTTACTACCCGTTCGGTCTATACGCTTTAAGTACTAATTACGATAATAGATTAGGATTTGAGAAGGTTAAATTAGAGGAAGTGAACCCGCATTTGCGTGCAGGGAGAGTGAAAAACCATTTAGGACCCCCCCCCCACCCCCCCAGTTCACCCGACCGAGATTCGAACCTCGATCTCCCCGTCCTCAACAGTCGGGCTCAACACGACAAGCGCGTTAGCCAACTACGCCACCGAGGCGGGTACGCAGTAGCAATTTGAACCCAAGGCAAACACAAAGTGTCGCTGGCGCTTTGGTGGCCAATGCAGGTATATTTCAGTAATTTTACAGGGAGGGGGGCCTACGAGGGGGTCATTTTATCATTTTTACTCGTTGAGAAATAAATTCAACCCATGACAAATTTATCACGTGCACGATTCGCCTTAAATATATTTTGTAAATCTTAATTATATTATTTTTATTAAAGGTGTCAAAAATACTTCTCAGAAAAAGGAACATAGCTAAAAGATGTAATGTTAATTCAAGATGTAGACCTAGGTCCCGAGCTTCATGCTAGGAATCGGGATAAATAGTGTAAATAGATAAATAATACTTCTCAGGGGTCACCTGGAAGACCAAAATTGTTGAGGAGAAAACCTGGAAATGTCAAAGTTGAAAAAACTAATGCTAAGTCTGATCGATCTTATTTTCATCAATTTATTTGATTATTCAATTTGACAGTTTCTACTGTATTTTGAAATTGAAAATATATTTATATGGAGCGTTTCAATAAATTATTTTTAATAGCTTGGATTAAATGTTATGTTAATCAAGTTAATATTTCCATTGATATCTGTTTGATGTTTATTGACGGAGTTATAAAGTTGACAGTTGAACTCGTTAGTTTAATGGCTTATTACTCAGTGGGAACTCGCAGGCCACCCGGCTGTCAGTTGGTGAAACACGGCGGCTCTTCCAGCAGCGACAAATCTTCCGGGATGAGTCACAATTAACAAACGCTCACAGGCTTTGTTGTCATTCCTAGTGCGAGTTCATCAGAGGTGTCAGCAGGTGTTTGTCGGCGGTGGGGAGTGGGGGAACCAGTTAGAAATTACTCCTGTCGGTTTGATGGATCCAACAATTCCACTGTCCTCGGGTTTGTATGTCTTGTTTTGATCCCCTTCCTTCCTACCTCTCCACGTCACCCTGTCTTACATGCCCCTCCCACCCCCTCTCCACTCTTCTCAACGAGAACAAAGTCTCGGAGTGAATCACTTCCTCCCTTCTTTAATTTTTTGGTCTGTTGACTCCGTGGAGGTTGCACAAGGAATCCCCCAAACTCTTCCCGCCACTTTAAACGGAATCAGCAAGGTGAGTTTGAGTTCTTAAGAGGGGGAGGGGGTGGAGGGTAGGAGCATGATTAGAGTCGCATCAAGATAGAGGCGAGAGAAGTAGCTTTGTTTAATCCATCCTTTTGTTTGGATTTGATGTCAGTCACGGTTTAGAATTTCTGTTTGTTACTTCTTATTAAGGTGAGTATGCAGAGAACGCGAGAAAAAGTCACTGTTTTTACAGTTTTTATAGCAAAATATTATTTGACACAAACAAATAAAATGTAGCATCCATACAAATATAGAGTTTACATTTTTTACCGTGCTGACATCGACAGTTGTTGATTATGTCATGAGCATAAAGGCATTAGATGTCAAACCTTTTAAATGAGGAGAAAAGGTATTCCAGGACACCAATGACAGATATTAAACTGTTAATGTCACCACGTATTTTGACCAAAATAATTTTAATATAAAAACTGAGAAAAAAAACTGGTCTTTTCTCGCTTTTCCTGCATCCCCCACCGCCTAATAGAGCACCGAGATGCGTTGTATACGTTCAGAAATCCTCAATTATCTAAGTAGTTTGCTGTTTAAAAATATGGTTCACGCCAAAATTGACGTTAAAGATTTCAAAATGTGATTAAAAAAACTTGCCTTTTAATCTTAAAAGTTTAAAAAAAATAGCATTAAAAATATTATTGGTTCATTTTCAGCGACGTTTCACCAAAAAGTCATACTTCTTTGATTAAGGCAAATAATGGAAAACATAGTGTAGCTCTAGCCTTCTATAGTCAAACAATCATTGTTAACAGGGTCACAATCGAATATTTTTAACTAATCAAGGATTTTTCTGATGATTTTTACACTTCATAACTGCCATTCCCATAAGAAATATTGGAGTGTTAGAGTATTTCCCTCCGAGTAGACGGAGCCATTAATATAAAAATGTAACAAATTTTATCTCTCTTTTTAAAAGGTGTAATAGCTTATTTTCTTGTGAATGAGAATTCAAGTGACACATTTTGAGTCCTGAGGGTGATGTTACTAAATGGCGAGGGAGAAGCGAAAATAATGGTTCGCAAATGGAAAAGAAATCTTCAATCTAAGAACTGAAGGTGGTGAAATCAGACATTCATCATCTTTTCTCTGGGTTTTTTCCTAAAGAGTAAAGAAAAGAGTGTTGGGAGATCTCTTTCCACAGAAAGGGATAGTAAAATGAATGGGTTACGTGCCAAAAGTGTCTCCCCACATTGGTCTAAATGGCCCTCTTAAATAGTCTTGCTATTCCCACAAACCATTTCCTCCATTATTTCTCTCTGTCCCCGGTATCCTCCAGCAGTGAGACTTGTTAGTTAAAAGGATATTTATGTTTAATGAACATAGTCTCGGGGTTTGAAAGAGTGGTCTGGACAGACATATTCATGGGCGGTGGACCCTTGGCATATGGGCATTCGTTCAAGTGATAGGGTTACAGAAAGATCTAGATTGTGGCATTAATATATCAATATTCTCAGTGCATTCTCTTCCACTATGACTTTATAACCATACCTAAGGAGACCCTTTAAAGGTATCATCACTACCTTTAACATATGGAATAAAAACTGTTCAAACTAAGAGCTAGGAATGGGGAGGGTAGTTTGGAATAAGTGAACCTATATTCGTCATGAAAGTAGATGAAAACCAAAAATGTAGATCCATCCTCTCCCCCCGTCTCATACCAGTGCACTCAACCAGGGTTCAAATTTGGATATCCTTGTCAGAGTAGATCTTGTGCACAGTAAGTCTAGCAACGCCTTAGACCTTTTGGCCACGGGTGAATAAAGACTTAAGGTTGGCTGAAATAGAACGCCTGTTAAGTTCCGTATTTTTTCAGTTTTTTATGACAAAAAATTATTTGGACGAAATAAATACAATACTACTTCAGTAGATACGTTTAGTTAAATATGCTAAACATATAAATATCAACAGTTTTTTTTTGAATTTTGTTATGAGCATCGAGGCATTTGGCCAAAAAAAGTTTTCAAGTGAAGCAAAAACAAAATCCTGACATGATTACGCAATGCCTATGAAAAATATTTAGTATTTGTTCAACAATATCTGATTTAGTTTGACTAAAAAATATTTTGATATAAAAACTACTAAAACACAACACCGACCTTTTCCTACGGGCGTTCCTTACCCTCTCTCCATAATCAGGAGGGTAAACATTGTTTAAAAATAAACTCTTGAACATCCTTACTGTCAAGCACCCACTACCCGAGTAACGAATGTATAATTCATTCACGAGCTAAGTTTACCTGGATGACAGCTCGAAATGTTACTAGAAGTAGTCCCTAATATATCACTACGCCAACAGCTGACATCTATCACTTTGAATGACTGTAATGAAAACAGATGGTAATATATCAATGTGATAGTTAACCACAGTAATTTAGGCCAATATTATTTATATGTTTATTTATAGTTTTATTCCACTTAAAAAAATATTCACACCACTTTCACAAAAACTTCTAACGAACATAGCCTCAAAATGGCTACTGACGAATCTAAACTATGTGATTGAACATAACGGTAAACAAGTTTTTACAATGATTCAGACACGCAGTTGATGAAAATACTTTATTCAGTTAAATATTTCAAAATACGATAAAATAATTATAAAATCATTTTGTATGTAAAAAAAAATCTCTTTTCCAAGTAAATACGATGCCTGTATTAAAAGGTATTGATGTGTGCACTATATTAAACATAACCAATAACGTTCCAAAACGAAAAATAAGTACTTTTAATTATGTTTAAAATATTGTTTCGAGTTGGATAAAAATAAATTATTTAAAAAATGAAATAGTATGAGAAAACTTAAGTTTTCGTTATTTCAAATGTAAAATATAACAGGTAATTAAAGATCTTTACATTAATAACAAAACAATGTTGGCAACCCAAAACCTAAACATATGATTTTCGAACTGTCATCCAGGTAATAAACCTATCGTGAACAATCTGTATGTAGAGTTTAATGGTGACGTCAGCAGTCATTTCGGGGGAGGGGGTGGGGGGGAATTGAATACGTCACAGCTCTTAGTAGACATATTCATTGCAACATAGAGGGAGAGTTGGAGGGATGCGAGTAAGAAGGAAAGGGGAGGATAAGAAGAAGAAAGACAGTGATAGTGACGGGAGTGATGGCCTTATTTAATTAGCAGCTCCTCGGAGGCCCCTCGCGAACTTCCGGTTCGACCTCATTGTTCCTTTAGTGAGGTGGAGGTTCCCAGTTTCCTGGTCGCAACCTTGACCTCTGACCCGTGACGCCGACACTGACTTCCCACGAGAAAACTGCTTCCCCTTTAATTCACCCCTCCCCCCCCCAACTTCAAAACAAGTCGCCCTCTCAACACTAATTCTGGCGTGGTTTAGCCAGGCAGACCGATCTATTGGCCGCCACTCACACCTGTTGTTAGCCATTATAATCTTAATTTGGGAAAAGTAAGGCGTTGAAGAGTATCTTAAAAAGGGCCCCAGGTTTCATGAATGAAAAATAATTTTCTTTAGTGTTCGCACTCACGAATATTGAAACATGTTTTGTAATGGTTCAGTAAAAGCAGAGACCAAATGATTCAATCTACGATACATTGTTCAAATGAACAATATAGATCCATTTTTATACACTCAAGATACTTCGATTATTTTACCCACCACTGCTTACTACCAGACCACAATTTTATTTGAGCTAATAGGCTAGAGATGAGAAAAATACAACTTAAAGGAAATGTACTCACATTTGTGTGGAGCAAGAGTGGATAGCATTTAGGAAAAATTCCCCTCAACACACCTTGTCGAGATTTGAGCCCAACTCCCTCGTCATAGGAAGACTAAACTAGATGAGACTGAATTTAATCTGCTTCCCCACCGATTCGGGTTTTAATAAACTAAATATTTCACCCTCAAAATTAATAAACCACTTCGATGGCCACGTGGACTAACGCGCTACTCTCGTGTTGGATTATAATGCTGACAGGGACAGAGGTTCAATCCCGGTTGGGTGCGCTGAGGGTGGTTTTTCCTAAATGGTTTGCCACTTTTCTTCCACGCAAATCCTGGTGCACTTCCTCTCAATTAAACCATCCAAATCCCTAACACACAAATGTAATTAGTAGATAGGCGTACAACACGAACTGATAGTAAGACGCGGTGTTAAAAAGAATTTTCAAAATAGAATTTTAAGTTTTGCTTTTTCCAGTTTCCCTGTAAAGAATGTTTTATGAACAATAAGCTATAATATTTAGGTATCAATGAACAACACTAGCCAGCACATCAGTTTAATCCTGTCTGGTCTAGCTCGCCGGAGACGGGAGGTGATGTTTTGAATCCCGGCTGAATGATTTACTCCTCTCCCTTCACGTGAATAGGGCGGCAATATAAAGAGAACGTGATATATTTTGAGCACCTCATTCAGGAAAGTGTGTTAGCGTTACTGGCTCCTATTTCAGGTGGAACATTCCCATCAATGTCAACATAATTGTTTGAGACAAAGTCTGAATACTCGACTAGGATTGCATCGGATGCTAGGTTAGGTTAGGTTGGTTAGGCTAGTTCATTCCACAATATTAATTAACACCGCGTCTTACTACCCGTTCGGGTTATACGCTTAAGTACTAATTGCGCTAATGGGCTAGGAATTGGGAAGGCTGAATATAGATTAAGTGAACCCGCATTTGCGTGAATGGAGAGTGAAAAACCATCTAGGAAAAGCCACTCCCAATCCACCCAAGCAAGATTCGTACCTCGATCTCCGTGTCGTCGGCAGTCCAGCTCAACACTAAACTAACGCGTTAGCTGATTACGCCACCGAGGTAGGTCATTCCACAATGATCGTTGTAGATCTTTGTGGTGATACGAATGCCATAATCATGGGGTACTGGAGGCGCGTGGCAAGTCAATGGATAAACAGTGGTATGTAAACAACAGACCTGTGGCGAGTTGATGGATGGAACAGTGGTATGTAAACAACAGACCTGTGGCGAGTTGATAGATGGAACAGTGGGATGTAAACAACAGGTCTGTGGCGAGTTGATAGATGGAACAGTGGTGTGTAAACAACAGACCTGTGTCGAGTTGATGGATGGAACAGTGGTATGTAAACAACAGGCCTGTGGCGAGTTGATAGATGGAACAGTGGTATGTAAACAACAGACCTGTGGCGAGTTGATAGATGGAACAGTGGTATGTAAACAACAGACCTGTGGCGAGTTGATGGATGGAACAGTGGGATGTAAACAACAGGTCTGTGGCGAGTTGATAGATGGAACAGTGGTGTGTAAACAACAGACCTGTGTCGAGTTGATAGATGGAACAGTGGTATGTAAACAACAGACCTGTGGCAAGTTGTTAGATGGAACAGTGGGATGTAAACAACAGGTCTGTGGCAAGTTGTTAGATGGAACAGTGGTATGTAAACAACAGTTCTGTGGCGAGTTGATGGATGGAACAGTGGTATGTAAACAACAGGTTTGTGGTGAGTTGATAGATGGAACAGTGGGATGTAAACAACAGACCTGTGGCGAGTTGATAGATGTCTGACACGGGGTTATACTCCCTCTAACTTCTGCTTTCCTATTCCCTTCTCTTTAGTGTAAATATTCGGATACTCAAGACGGGCCGGGCTGTAAGAGGTGGAGCACAAGATATAATAAGCTAACAATCAATATGCCACCTTTGTTGCCAGTAAATGAGGTTCATTTTCACACTTAACCTGATTAAACATAATTTTAAATGTGTTTTAATAGAACTATAATTATTAAAGTTTATTATTATTCTGTTTATAAAATGACGTTAGAATATTTTACTCCAGTAAAGTAAGATATTAACGGGAATAAATATTTGCCCATGAAAAAAGACTAATATTATAGTTGGGATTTCTTCAGAATACTTTAAATTAATTGGTTTTGCTCACTTTCTCATGGGTTTTACTTGTTTCTAACAATATTTCAAACGCTTCTATGAATTCATTATGTTTTATCTTCGCGACTTACTACTCGTTTGGGTTATAGGCGAGTTTGAAACTATGGTAATGTGTATGATGATGAGGATGATGATAATAAAGGTAGGTTTACAGCAAATGTACCTGCATATTCTTGGAGAAAGAGGTGAAAAAATATAAATGGAAAGTAACCTTCTTATACTCGACCGGTATTCAAACTCCTATCTCTCCGTATTGCTAGAAGGACGCCCTAGACCAGGGATTGGCAACCTATGGCCCGTGGGCTGAATCAATCCCACCAACTGATTTTATCTGGCTAACAAAAGCTTTAACAGACAAACAATTATGTTCATAAAAATAGACTAATAATTTTAAATACCTATTATAATTTTATATATAAGAGTTTGAAAATTTTTCTAGATATTTTTAAAGCTATATGGCCCACGATATCGAAAAGGCTGCTTACCCTATCTTAAACCATGCAGCCACCGAAGTGGGTCACTATTTCTTATTTGACTCCACCCACCGAGGTATGGCACGTTGGCGATGGAACGCGTACACGCACACGCGTGTGTTAATTCCCAGACCTAATGTGGTGGGCGTGTGTGTGAATGGACCGTGCACGCCAGGGCCGGGGTACAAAGGTCAGCGCTGCCCTTGGGAATATAATGCGGGTAATGAACGTCCCGGATTGCAAGAAATCCACGTCCTTGTTAGCTTTGCCGCTCTTTCTTGATGACAGTTTCAGAGAAAACACCAACAATACATGTTGGCCTGTTTTTATAAGGTATACTTATTAAGCTGTGTGAAAAATAACCGTGGACTATTTTTCCCCTTTTTGGTATAATTGTAGCGTTAAAATACAGAGCTAACTAATAATAAGTGAATTATGTTCGTTCCCAAACACAAAAAATATGTCTTATTATAAAAAACTACATTACACAACCCATTTGAAATTTAAATAATAACGACTATCTTTAAAATGAAATTATAATAAAATGTTGTAGAAAATTTCCAAGTCATTAAGGTCGTTAAAAAATGATATAAAAGCAAATGTTTCCAACTAAACAAGTGCACGAGTATATTATAAGTTAAGAAAATTATATTATGTTTGATTTGATATTGATAAGGTGCCATTTTATTTGAGTGGTAAGTGAAATATATAGGCCTGTGGATACATACATACACATGCATGTATACATACATACATACATATATACACATACATACATACATACATACATTCATACACACTCATACATACATACATACATACATTCATACACACTCATACATACATACATACATACATACATTCATACACACACACACATACATACATACATACATACATACATACATACATACATACATACATACATATATACACATACATACATACATACATTCATACACACACATACATACATACATACATACACACACATACATACATACATTCATACACACACACATACATACATTCATACACACACACATACATACATACATACATACATACATACACACACACATACATACATACATACACACACATACATACATGCATACATACACACACATATATACATACACACACATATATACATACACACACATATATACATACACACATACATACATATACACACATACATACATGCATACACACACATTCATACATACATACATACATACATACATACAAACATACAAACATGTATACATACATACATTATTTTATTTTAATCCTGTGCACTGTCGGCCTGACTCTTCATATTTAATTCAGACCCAGTTCTCCTATAAATTATTCATCTTATCCTCGAAATCTTCCTGTTTTTTTCATTATTATTATTACTAATTATTAATATCTTGGTAATATACGGTTGTGCTGTGATCTTCTTTCTTAGCTACTGGTCTGCCCAAAGTATTATACTCCCGCGGTACCCTTCGCTGCCACACAGCACCAGAACCGCCTGGGACAATGTTTGCAGAGCCCTAGGTCTGAGTGATGGTGATGAGCGTCCCCCTATCCACCACCTTGGGAGGCCAGGGTTGGATTTAGCTTCCATTCTCCTCTAGCGACCCACTTTTACCCTATCCTAAACTAAACTAAACTAATAACTACACCTACCTTACACAGCTAACTACAGCTACAGTAGCCCCATGACTTCTTTGGTGCTGACTGACAGCTCACAGCTGACTTCTGACAATCAAAATTTAGGTATATACCTAAATTTTGACTGTCAGAAGTGACAGCTGATAAACACATGTTGTTGCAGATCATTTAGTTCGGCGTAGGGATACATAATTTGGTCTGGTAACTTTTCAAAGCTGTCAGTCAGCACCAAAGAAGCCATGAGGCTACTGTAGCTTACACCCTAATATACATACCCCTGTCCCTACTCCTAACCTACCACTACACTTATCATCTCTGTTAAGCACCCTGCTCAGGATCCGCTCACTACCCTTGCCGTCCTTTTCTTCCCGATGCATTACATCTTCCTATCTTGATAATCTTCCATATCCATACCTCTTGGGATAGATCACTGACCATTGACCGCCGGTTACATCAGCTGGGTTCTCACCCAACTGGCTTCCGGATGGTCTTATTCCCAAGCTCTTGGTGAATCCTGACTTCCATAAGCTACTTTCTCTTCCACCTCCCTGTTCATTTATTTCTCGCGCTCCATCTTTGCTACCATTTACCTCCCTCCCTTACCTCCCTTCTTCCCACTCTGCGGGCTCTTCTTCCTCCATCTCACTACTCTCAGCTCTTCTCCGCTCCTGGGTCACTCCTTCTTCTCCCCCGCCTGCCTCTGCTATTCTTCCCTCCACCTCCCTGGCTACCTTCAGCCTTTCAATGTACCTCTCCTTCTCCCACTGGGAGATTCTTTCAGCGATATATATCCAGATGTACCCATTTTTCCCTATCCCTTAACACATTCCTCACCAATTCTCCTTGGATTTGTTCCTGGTGCTCCCTACTCAAGTCCTCGTACCTCGGGAACTCCAGTACTATATGGCCGGGGTTCGCAATTGCCCCACAATCACACTCCTCCGTCTCAACTAGTCCAAATCTGTGCAGGGAATCTCTATAGGGGCCTTTCTCGGATAGATAATGGATCAACCCTGCAGATGGTCTATTCTCAACCTCTCAACCACGTCATTCAAGTACGAGTGCATGCGACGTGCAGTCTCGCTATTATACCAGCGTGCCTGCCATTCTTCTAACAGGGCCAAACTCATCCCAAGCCTAGAATTGACTCCCGGTCTCGTGAGATTTTCAACCTTTGCCAGGTTCCTTTTTCTCAACCAGAATCTGGCCGCCCTTTCTCTTATAACTAGGTCTATGGGTATTTCTCCCAATATGACAGTTAGCGCGTATGTCGCTGTTGTACGATACGCTCCGGTCATTCTTATTAGTACACTCCTCTGAGTACTCAGCACTCTAACCCGGGGGTTCTGGTTCTTTAACCTGTGTGCCCACGCGCTAGCCCCATACCCCATAATCGATACTATCAGAGCCTGGCTGTACATTTTTACGAGCTTCAGTGGCAACCTGAACTTATTTTGTCCAATGTTAATTATTTTATTCATTATGGGGGTGGCCCTTGCACTAACCTGATCCATGTGTACTTCGAAATTTCTTTTCTCATCCAACGTTATTCCTAGGTACCTATATGTTCTCCCTCTCTCAATTTTGCGACCTTCTACTCTTATAACTGGATTTCTTCCTCCTACTTCCCCTTTGAAAATCATAAATTTCGTTTTGGCCGCAGATATACTTAACTTGACACTTCTGCACCAGTTGTTAAAGTGGCTGGCCACACTACTTGCGTTGGATTCCAACTCCACCCTAGATCTTCCTTTCACTATTGTCAAGATATCGTCTGCAAAAGCCGCCACAGCTACTGTTTCTTTCAATTCCTCCGGCTCGTACAGACCCTGCTATAGCGCAACGTCCCAGAAAACTGGACCACTTACAGGCCCTGTGGGCAACCCTTTGATAACATTTTCTCCACTCTTTTCCCTTTTCCTTCAATCGTCGCGAATCTGTTCCTGCAGTAGTCTTTTTAGCTATTATACAGGTTCTTTGGACATCTCAGCCTCCTTAGTCTCTCGAAGAGAGCAAGCCACCAGAGGTTATCGAAGGCCCCCGCAATATCCACAAATATCCCTGCCACATACTTAGCTATCACACCATCTATCACCTCCATAGCCTTCGATATTGTGTCCTCCATTGACCTGCTCTTTCTGAACCCGAACTGATTTAGATACATGCCCATTTCTAGCCAGTGTTTCAACAACCTGTTACCTAATAGCCTCTCCTGCAGCCTCCCACACACGTTGAGCAGGCATATTGGTCTGTAAGATTTTGCCTCTACCGGGTCTTTGTCCTTTCCTTTACCCAACAACACGACACGGCTCTGTTTCCAACCGTTGGGAACCCTCCCCTGCCTTAGGTACTCGTTGTATAGGCCCGCAAGAAGTGGTGCAATAACCCCCACCCCCTCCTGCAGGGCCTCCACCATGATTCCATCTGGCCCAGGTGCCTTTTCCCTTTTCATTTTCCCAATTTTCATCACCACCTCCGGCTCACTAATTTCCTCCGCCATAACCTCACACTCGTAGTGTCTTCCCATCTCTCGCCTCTTCATTCGTTGCTCCCCATTCTCCGTCACCACGCTGTTATCTGGCAATAGCGTATTGATCAGCAGGCTGGCAAAGTCCTCCCACCCGGTTGTAAAACCACCATCCTCTTTCCTCAGGGTATAGATAGTCACAGGAGGTCTTACTTTCCCTGCGGCAATCTTACAGGGAATACCCCATGGGTTGGTTCTTAGCTCTTCCCTTACATATCTTTCCCAACTCTCCCTTTTCACATCCTTCATACCCTCTTCAAAAGCCGCTTTTCTTTCTCTATAGATATTTAAAAGAAAATTCCTCTCCTCTACCCCTCTACTCCTCTGGTAGCTCGATCTTGCTTTCCTCGCTCCTTTTCTCAGTTCCTCCAACCTCTTGTTCCATGGCTTGTTCTCAATTCTTGGTCGGTCTCTGAAAGTGGTATAGGCTGCCTCATCGCCACCTGTATAATACCAGTTAGTTCTTTTGCTTTCCGATCCACAGCGTCACCTTGCTTCGTAACCTCCAATCTAACCAACTTCTCTCTATACCTCTCCCAGTTTGCCAATGCCATGTTAAATTTCACCTTATCTGTCATCTCTCTCTCTCTCTTTTTCTATCCCCCTCCTGTGCAAGACTGAACACGATTAAGTTATGGTCACTATATGTTTGATTTTCTAGCACCTTCCAATCCGTTATATTACCACTTGCTTATCGGTTACTTATCGTTACATCAATGTTGGTGTTCGCCCCCCATCTCCCTGCATATGTTGGTGGATTATTTTCCTGGTTTGCCACTATAAGACGGTTTGCCGCGATAAGCACTTCCAGCGCTCTACCTCTCTCGTTGGGTCTTGGATGTGGGTCCCTCCTATCTCCATTTGTTGCTGTGCCACAAATATACATACATGCATACATATATACATACATGCATACATATGTACTTACGTACATACATACGTACAGAACATATATAATACGTCGCACAATTAACATTATATTTACAAATCTAGAAACTAGATGGAAATTATCGAGCCCTTACGTCAGCTCCACGAGTCTAATTTTTGTTTATTTCTGCAATTTAAGTCTTTAAATTTGAACCGGTGGGCCTAATAGAATCTATTCGTGGCCATAAGTGGCCCATGGTCTACGGATTGTACATACCTGGTCTAAAGTATAGTTCTAATGTGTACGCTGCATTATATTGTATTTCATTCAGCTTCGTTGTGCGAAGATAGTTAGCAACACACCCGCACTGGTCGTAAGGTCTAACGCAGCGGTCAGTAACCTGTGGCCCACGGGCTGAATCCGACCCGATTTTATTTAGCCCACACAAGATCTATCGAATCAACAATAGTGGTCATAAAAATATAATGGTAACAAATTAACTTACTATATGATAAACATAAAGTTGAAATTTTATCTATATTTTTTTTCAATGCAAGCCCACTAACATTTTTTAAAACCCATACGGCCTACGATATAAAAAAAAAGTTACTAAACCCCCGCCTTAGACCATGCAGTCATGTGGGTGTTTTTAGAGTGGCTTTTTCTAAATGGTTTTCCACTCTTTCTCCACGCAAATGCATTTGTTTTAAATCTTTCCTTCCTCATACCTAATTTAGCAGTGTCAATATTGAGGTAGGGCCATCTTATGAAGCATCCAATAGGTTTGACAGGGTTGCCACCTAGCTACCTGTAAAAGTGGAAAAAAGGGAAAAAACACAGCGTTGTTTTATATATGAAAATAAACCTAGCTATATCACAGGAAATTTTGCAAAAAAAAAGCATTTTTAAATATCAACTGTCAAATTATGCATGAATCGGATAGAAAGTGAAACGATTAAAATTTTAACTCATTGATGTCTTATTTCATTATTAGAGAAGAGAAAATACAATATTACTAATTTACCTAAGTGGAAAAAGAACCTATTTCAACTAAATGTAATAATAGGCCTGTACTGAGTACCACTAAAGCTGACTACTCACTAAATGCAACATTTGTCTCACAACGATTTGTTGCGAGGCAAACGTTGCATTATGCTGCATTTGGTGTGAGAGATAGCCTCATGGCGAGACATTTTTACTCACAACTCGAACGTATTTTACGATCTACTACCAGTTGTTATTGATATCCCAAAGAGTTGTTATTATTATTAGCACCGCCTCTTACTACCCGTTCGGCTTATACGCATTTTCGCTAATGTGTAATGGTAGGGTGATTGTGAGATGAAATGGAGGACCTACAGTTTATCGTGGAATCCGAACCACGGGGGAGACCTGGCATTATACACATTCACAAGTTGTGATTAATACGTCTTGCAAGATGTGAAGGAAGGGTTTGGCAATCAGATAAATCTGTGCCGGGACCTAGGATTGAATCTTGGACCCTCAACAAAGAAGTTTGACACCTTACTCCTATACCACCAGGTCACCCCTCAAACAGTTGATTACAGTATTTGGTGACCTGGTGGTCTAGGGCTAAGGTGTCGGACTTCTGTGCTAGGGTCCGTGGTTCAATTCTCGGTCCCGGCACAGATTTATCTGATTACCAAACCCTTCCTTCACCTCTGACAAGACATCTTGTGAATGTGGGGAAACACCCTACCATTACACATTAGCGTAAGTGCGTATAACCCGAATGGGTAGTAAGACGCGGTGCTAATAATAATAATAATAATAATTACAGTATTTTGTTGATCGCTGGGCAGAGCTATTTTTTTAAGTTAGTGAGTTGCGAAGAATATGGAAAGTGAAGAAGTAGATGTAGTTGCTTTTTTGTGGTCATTCATTCTTTTATTGGACGAGAAACCAGAAAGAGGTTATTGGGTTTACCTAATCTATAAAAAGAGAGATATTGCTAGTTTTATTACAGAGATTAGAAAAGACACCGAAAAGTTTTACAATTATTGTCTGCATATTCCATCATTTGCACAACCTCTACACAATTGCAAAGTCTACAACGCACTGTCAAGGCTGTAAGGAACATATGCCCATGTCATCGCGCATGTGCAGTTCGAAATGTTTCAAGTATATTTGTTGCGAGGCATCTGACAGTGCCTTTTGTTGCTAAACGTTGCAAGGCACTGCGCAGCAATGTTGCAGACAGTGTTTGGCACTCCATTTGATGTTATGGCAACCGACACGCTTTCAACCCATTGCAACATGTTGCAACAAAATGTTTCGCTGTGAGGCAAAATGTTGCATTTGGTATGGGGCCAACCTTAAATACCAGTGCAACCAAAACATATTGCATGGTTTTACATGGTATCTGTTTCATATTAACTAATTTTAATAGTGTCAATAACTGACAAGCGTCATGAATAAATTAATAATAACTGAGAGTTTTCCTATATATATATATCCCGTAGTTCGCCATAGTTTAAGTGTTTAGCTGCATTCGGGAAGAAAGAAATTATTTGTTATATTGTTTTGTTGGTCTTTTTGAATGTAAATTTGCACATATAGAATATTAAGTTTCTTAAAGTGGAATTGCTTATTAGTCTTAGTCTGTAGATGAGGTAAAGACCATCAGCGTTATAGAAGCATACAATTAAGTTTAGTAATGATTCTGATTATTCTATAAACTTAAGATTATAATTTTGGGTTGATCGGTTCAAGTACACTTTTGAAGTTCTTGATAAAGTTTTCAAATTCCTCCGAGAACTCCAATTTTTAAGTTTGCTGATCTCGGTTAGTCAGGATGAAGTTTTGCTTAATAAACTGAAAAACGTTATTTTATATAAAAGTGGATCCTAAGTACACTTTAATTTACTAGTGGCTTACTCCAAGTAGTTAATTCCCTATGAGGAACCATCCCTGCGTTTGGCTTTAGCAAAGTAATTCCTCGCCGAGGTGCAAATTCAGTTTGTCTGTTTGGTGGGTGTGCACTGAATAATGAGGAATATGCCAAGAGATTTAGAGGAACATTTAGAAGTAGGCTAGTCAAAGTAGATTACGTTGTTACAATATCCTCTTGCAGATTAATTCCTCGATGGATCACAATATAAGTTTACCCAGTTGATGGGTGTTGAACAATGAGGAGGGACAAGAGAGGTCTTGAGGACTATTTAGAAGTTGGTTAATCAATGTAGACTATGTTGCTATAATTTCCTTCTGTAAATTAATTACTTGGTGGAATACAATATCAGTGCGTCGCTTTTATGAATGTGTATTAGATAGGAAATAAAGAGGTATTGACGCAGGTTTGCCAATATATATTTTATCACTCTATCCGTCATGGAGTTAGCTACCAATAATTTTTGTATTCAAACTAGTGAGCTATTTTTCCATTAGGAAATTCGTCAACCGGGTTGATTCTAGCAAGCTAGTATTACAGTGTTGTTTTTAAACGGCTTCTTTCGTAATTGATCACGCACTCCGTGCTAAGCTCCTTTCGTGAAGGCTCGGGGTTGGGAGGCGGACACATGTCAGGATGATACATGGCCACACGTCATGACGAGATGAGTTCTGTCGAGTGAGCTCGTCGGTAATTACCACGCAGGACACTGCGTGGACCGCTACAAAGAGGTGGCGAGGTGCGTACGTGAATAAGTAATACCACCTTCACAACATAAAATACCTTAACGCCAGTTTGTCTTTGTAGCGCATGGGAAAATGAGCTGGAGTTGAGGTGATTTCATTTAAGAATAAAGTGCAGGGAAATACTAAATATTGGAGGGAAAACATGAATTGAATTTTTAAAAATTAGGTAAATCTTGGCTGTTACTATACTTTGTATACCTGTCCTTTTCACAATTTTGTTTTGAAACTATGTAAAACTTGTTTTCAACTTCTAGTAAAGTAAAACGATCCTATATATAAGTATGAAACAGTAGCCTATTTCCCATCCAATTTAGTAAAATGTTTAATAATCGTATGTAGTTAGTTCTACCAAGAATTGAGATGAACTACGTCTAAGGCTTATTTTTTAAATGAAAATGTAATTTTCATCTTTTCTTGTTTGTTTTTTATTTATCACCGCGTCTTGCTACCCATTCGGGTTATGCGCTTACTGATTACGCTAATGGATTAGGAATGAGGAAGGTTGAATTCAGAGGAAGTGAACTCGCATTTGCGTGGAGGGAGAGTGGAAAAGCATTTAGGTACCCCTAGTTCACTCGACCGAGATTCGAACCTCGATCTACCTGTTCACAGCAGTCTAGCTCAACACGACTAGCGCGTTAGCTAACTACGTCACCGAGGTGGGCAGTTTTCATATTACTCTTTGTAAAATAGCATGACGAATACTCTCACATTTCTCCGTTGTCAATAAATAATTTTAGGTACATAACAAATCTCAAGGTTATCAACATCTTTGAGTTCACCATAATCAGGTAATTAACTTTAGTAACTAACTACCAAGATACCTCTAATGATTGAAAATCTCAGTAATTATGAGGTTTTTAACATTTCACTAGCATTTCCATATAATTCAAACTCCATAAGAACATAATATGTCCGCTCTTTCTATTCTTTTTTTTGCAACAATCCATGGCAGCCTAGCATCGAGCGAAACGATCGCGTTAAAATTTACAAGTATATTGGAAAACTTTGACCTATTAGTGAAATGTAGTCAATTTACATAGTAATCCTCTTGTATAATTTTTCATCATCAAAAGGTTATTTGTTTTAATGGGAAACATTTTACGCCGGATTAGTAATTGCATAAAACTGAAGCTTTTTTTTAACACTTAGTTTTTTACTCTTTAAAAAAGGAGCTGTAGGCAATCATATAATGTAAATAATATTATTATTCTATTAAATTAATATTTACAGTGTTTTAAGGACAATTTTGTAAAATGGTAATTCATTTCTGCTGGTGTGTTTTTAGCGCCCATCTTACCCTGACTATGACTATCTGGAAATCCCTAAACCAATGATTTTCAACCTTCTAAAGGGTTTGACCCTAAATTTTTAAAAGATTGTGTGTGCAGCTTACTTTCCGACTAGGCTATGTGTACTTTTTTTTTAGCACTGCGTCTTACTACCCGTTCGGGCTATACGCTTACGTACTAATTACGCTAGGAATGTGTAGGGATGAGGAAGGTTACATACATTTTTAGGAAGTTTACCCGCACTTACGTGGAGGGAGAGTGGAAAACCATTTAGGAGAACCACTCTCAGTACTCCCAACCGAGATTCGAACCTCAATCTTCCCGTCATCAGCAGTCTAGCCTACTACAAGAGGAGCGCCTTAGACTACAGGCATTTAATCACACATTTGTGATAGGTGTAATTTAGAGGAAATGAACCCTTGTTTTCATAGAGGAAGAGGAGGAAGCCGTTTAAGAAAGATCCCCCTGCCGCCGGTACGCCCGACCGGGGTTATAATCCTGGCCTTCCCAACACCGACAAAACAAAACAAAACAAATGAGCAAGACATTAAGCTCGGGCGCCCAACATTGTTTGTTATAATTGCTATAAATTGCTTATATAATGATGATACGAATACGACTAAGACGCCTCAAATGATAATCAACGAGCCTGGTGGGTATTTTGTAAGTTATGCTAGCAGCTCTGTTACACCCTCTCTACGACTCAATACTACCCCAACCATTAAAAGGTAATAAAGGAGAGGATATAATTTAACATACAAGAAAAATGGAAATTGTAAAAATATGTAAATTCAGCAAAGAGAAGTTTATTCAATTAATGACAATAGCGCAGATGACAATAAATGGTCTCATTATATCATATTGAGATCTGTTGGAAATCATACTCGAAGTAAACAACTTTACAAAATTCAAGTTGCGCAAGTATTTTAACAAAAGGAAACATGATATCCATCACAATATTGATAGACCAGTCTATAAGAGACAATACTACAGCGTATTTATTTATATGCGATNCAAAAATTATAAGGGCCTAATGGGCACCTTGATATGGTTCCAAAGGTTTCGTAATGCACAGAAAACGATATCTTATATATAAAGAAAATTAAATGTTGACGACCACATTACAGAGTTTACAAAACGTGAGGGTTCGAATACCAGACATAAGCCAAACTCCCACGGGACTACCCGATCTGACAGAGAATATGGGACACACAGTTCCCAAAATAAATAAACAAAACTTAGCTGTTCAAAAGGAACTTACGTTACAAAAGATTAAAGTTATCCTAATTCAAATTCCAAAAA
>CABFVX010001732.1:108728-122704 GCA_902151425.1 Timema shepardi
TAGTCCTTGGTTCATTTCACGCTAGTACAGTCGGAGTGCCGGGACGCGTTTGTTGATACACCGGCCTTTCCTGCTCCAGTCGCCGGTCTTGGTTTACCGTGAGTCGTCCAGCCTAGCAGGATTCTATTGACAGCAGATTCCTGTGGTAAGTACGTGGACAGCATATATATTACATTGGTTTGGATTGAGTAGTGAAACATATTGTCCAGCATGGTTATATTATGTCTTCTTAGCCTACAAGAACTACAACAGCGAACAATACTATTGTAGGGATCCTAAATTTAATTGAATTTATTGGAGCGGGTAGTATGAATTGATGCGATACATCCATTAACGTCCGTAGTGTGCGTGGTCCCATTGGAACATTATACATCGTAATGTTACAGCTCTACTCACCAAAACACATGACCCACAGACCTACTACAGTCACAAAGGGGGGAAAAAATTCTTATTTTCTGTTGCATGAGATTTTTCGACTGATTCTAAATATTTTTTCAACGCTGAATTCAAATCTGAAGTTGGTTCTCCTATACATGCTCTAGTTTTCATGCAATTTCAAACTTGTTATTTTAGCAACAACAAAAATGGACACTCATTGATAATTACATTATAGATAGCTTAAGAACTAGTCTTAAATCCATCCTAACCATTAGAATGTTTAGTATTTTTTATAAACAACTATATTCTTTAGCTTTATTGTTAATTTTGTATTTTAAATATTTATCCAATTTACACAAAAATAACACCTGTTTTTCTTAGTCTCAAATCTGATCATGGCTTCTTCATGTAGACAAAAATGTGTAAATAAACCTGATTAATTCTGTTATGGATGTGACTGCTCAATACTTCTTCGTCAAAGGTACAATATATCTTCGTTTGTGAGACGTGCATATAAGGCCTATATTTAGGCTCCCATTGGTGACCGAGACAAGAAATGGGTTCCTCATATTGTGTGTCATAATTGTGAGAAAATTCTTCGTGACTGGATAATAAAATGAAATGGTCTGGCTTTCGGAGCTCCCATGATTAGGCGAGAACCCTCGGACCACATAGCTGATTGCTATTTTTACCTGGTGAACACGAAGGGTGTTGGCAAGAAAAAACAGCAAAATATCTCCTATCCCAATATTTCCTCAGCAATTTGACCTGTTCCTCACTCTGAGGAACTTCCGGTTCCAGTTTTTAATGTATTTGTCTCATATGAAGATGAAGGAAGTGAACGTGATCATGCAGAGCACGAGGGTTGTGATAACGAACTTCAAGAAATGGTTTTGGGATCCAATGACTCCTCATCTGCTACCAAACAGTCATCATCCCCTCGGCAGTTTAGCTAACCGGAATAGAAGGACTTAGTGCGTGATTTAGGGCTCTTCAAGAAAGCAGCCGAGGTATTAGCCTCCAGGCTTCTAGAAAAAACCTGCTTTACCACTTTGCATAAGTTTCTTCCTTACGAAAGTGGGACCAGATTTTTGTGCATTTTTTTTGGAATACCAGCTGTTTGTTTACTGCCACGGCATCTCAGGTCCTCTCAGGCAATTAGGTGTTACCGAATATAGTCCAACAGAATGGCAATTATTCCTTGGCAGATCAGAGCGCACCCTCAAGTGTGTTCTCTTACACAATATTTATGGAGCAGTTCCAGTTGGTCACTCAGTGCTTTTGTGAGAATAATATAATGACATGAAAATGGTTATTGACTTACTCAAAAATCATGAGCACAACTGGGTCATTTGGGTGGATCTAAAAATGGTCAGCTTCCTCCTTGAACAACAAAGAGTCTTCACAATATTTCCATTCTTGCTCTGAATGTAGGATAGCCGAGCACGAGAGAAACACTGGATCCACAAGGTGTGGCTCATCCGTGAAACTCTAAAAGCAGGCATGCCAACAAACATTGTGAATGACCCAATCATCAGCTGAGAGAAAATTGTTTTTCCGCCACTCCATATCAAGCTCGGCTTGATGAAACAGTTTGTGAAGGCATTAAATACTGATGGTGAATGTTTTCAACATATAGTTTCTGCTTTTCCTGCTTTGTCTTTCAACAAAATCAAAGCAGGTGTGTTCAATGGACCTCAAATTCTTGCCCTTGTATGTGATGAGGAATTTGTCGGGAAGATGAATGAAAAAGAGAAGGCAACACGGCTTTCTTTCGTGGCAGTTGTACATACATTTCTTGGTAACAAAAAGGCAGATAACTCGTCACTAGGATGCTGTTAGCTTTTCGCGATCTTTGGTGAAACATGAGTGTCAAGTTTCATTTCCTTAATAGTCACCTTGATCAATTCCCCGAAAACCTTTGGATTGTTAGTGATAAATGGGGAGGGCGTTTCCATCAAGACTTCACGACGATGGAAGAGAGCTATCAAGGACGATAGGACGAAATTATGATGGCATAATACTTCCGGAGCATCAAACGAGATTGCTATGAGAAAGTCTACTAATGTCAAAGCTACAAACGCAAACTTTTGCCTTAATAAGACAAATTTGAACTGTGCACTCCATCCTTATCAGTTGTTCTGAATCACCCATCATCTTGATGTCGAAATATATGTTAATTTAAAAGAAAATTTATTAGTGCATGCTTATTTTGACTATAATGGATGAATGCTTCAGATTTGAAAAGTGTCCCACATGAAAAAGTTTTTTTTCCTTTATTCAAACTTTAATACATATTTTGATGCACCTACACTTTTCTGTGAATACTTAGAGAATAGACCTATGCTAAGATGATTAATTAAGCTTAATTTTTAGTATGCATGACCACAAATTCCTTAGCTAGACCATGTCATCATGCGGAAGGCGTCAAAATTTCTCGAAAAATAAAAATGTTGAATTGCACAAAATTTAGAGCTTACAGATAAAAACTAACTTCAGATTTGAATTCATCACACGCAACTTAGATAAGAATAAGTGATGGTATGAATGCAACCAAAATTTTCTCCAGTGTACTCAAAGTCAGCCAGCAACTGTCAGTGTTGAGTAACAAAACTAAACATAAGCAGTAACCAAAATTTTGTTTTATCTTTTTAACCGTTCATATTTTGGATTTCTTTTAACTCTTACTTTAAAAATAGTAAATGTAATTTAATAACCTCAACAGGAAACAAGGACCCTTATGGGTGGGCCTGTGGACTAAATGTTAATGTCGTATAATATGGTCTACTAGTGACATAGGGAGGTCGGTGTTTGATTCCCGGCAGGGTGCTCACGATATATTTTATTTAACAAATAGTTTCGCAATTTGCCCTAACACCAATGCAGATACGTTCCCTATAAATTCTACCCTACCCATTCTAACCTCGTTATTGTGATGATCAAATACGGATATCTAGAGATGTGAGAAGGGAAATTCTCCGTACATTTTTTCAGGAAATTTTCCAAAACAGACAAATTTCAATTATATCTGTAAAGTAATTTAAACTTATTAAATGGAACTATTGTAATCGAGATATAGATACCCCAAGTGTCAACGTTTATACTTAATATTAATTTCTCCTATGAACGTTAACATCAGAAACCTCAAACAAACCTCGGTGGCTGCATGGTCTGACGCGCTTCTATCACAATACTAGACTGTAGATGACATGGAGAGCGGTGGTCGAATCCAGTCGGTTGAACTGATGGTGGTTCATCCTAAATAGCTTTCGCCTCTCAGGGATGCAGTTCCTCTACATTCAACCTTCCTCATACCTAATTTCAATACATAGAGGTATAACCCTAACAGGTAGTAAGATGCGCTGTTAAAACAAGTAGTAAAGAAACAAATGTTTTCGAACCATTATGATCCTAAATCATACTTCAATTTTTTTTATCGCCAATAAGTAAATTTAAATAATTTTAAGGTTAGCCCAACAGTTGTCTCCCCCCCTCCCCTATCCTAATTGCTTCCTATTCACCCCTACCTCCCCCCCCCCATTCTTACAGCTCGCTCGTCTCTTAGCACACAATAATTTGATGTATAATAGGCTTTAGGTACCACCTCTACCACTTAACCCCTCCACCGCAATCCACCACTGCAAAAAAATGTCTCTATGGATATTCCGGATGGGTAGTATGGCTCGAGAGTAATAATAATGATAATAGTAATTGTAGTGGAGTTGAGGCCACTTGTCAACTATTGTCTCTAGTTGTAATTATATATTAACACTCAAGGGGAAAGATTCGACAACCGAGAAATATGAATGACATTAAATATACCTTTATAAAAACCTTTTGTCCTTGGATCAAATTCTAAGCATGTCTTCAAAGGTTTACACCGCCATCTGTCTGATGTACCATCGCGGCTGTGTTTGACCGACTGGCCCACCAATTGTCATTGTTAGAAGTACAATAAAGGGAAAACTCAACAGACACACAAGCCGCGAGGTAAATAAAGAGACGGGATCAGAATGGTCCGCCTATTAATCTATTGCCCTTTTAAAATGGAACAATAACACGAAATGGCGACAGTTCTTTTATTTGAATGCCTGTTAAAAGTTTATACAGCATCACTTATCAGGCAGAATGGTTTGAAATCACGATAGATATCAATTCAAATTGTAAATAAGAGTCACACCATTCAAAATAACATTTTTTTTGTACTATCGTTGGTGTTTTTATGAATAAATTTGTATACTAAAGCACATTGATACAAAGAACCAATTCATTATGTTTTTTTTAGTAGTTCAAGGGCTATTATTATCATCACCATTACCTCCAAAGAGTATTTCACTTTCATTAGTTTATCAAGTTGAAGCCCCTGTCCACATGGCTAAGTAGTTAAAATAGTTAATCATAAGTCTAAAGCTATATTGGTCGAGTCTGGATGGTGTTTACATATATATATTTACCATTCGCTTGATGTTGCGTCATCTC
Source organism: Timema shepardi (assembly GCA_902151425.1). NCBI lineage: Eukaryota > Metazoa > Arthropoda > Insecta > Phasmatodea > Timematidae > Timema > Timema shepardi. The sequence continues at coordinate 113,586 of CABFVX010001732.1, forward strand.
ATATAATTATTAAATATTTAGCTGCTAAGGTAGCTTACGTTCATCTGTCAAGTTAGTTCGTAAGTCGTGTGCTGATGTAATTTGTGTGCTATAAAGTAATGGTAAATGCACAAACATAATCGGACAAGTTGGGGCATTAACTCACATCTTACAACTTGATAAATTAATATTAATTGTGCACGTATATACAAATTTGCTTAGTATTCACGATATGTTAAATTTGACTTTGTAGTAATGTTCATTAAGGTGCGGCAGAGGGGAGAGCAAGTATTTTTACAGTTTTTATAGAATTTTTTTTTTTTTGCAAAAATAAATCAAATATTTCTCCAGTAGCAACATAGAGTTTATTTTTCTGCGCATGTTAATAACAACAGTTCTTGAATATCTGTCAAGGGTGTCCTGGAATGTTGTCAAAACTTTTGAAATAAAGAAAAAAGGGTTTTGACGACATTCCAAGACACCCTTGAAAAATATTCAGACCTGTTGATATTAGCTTGTGCATAAAACCAAACTCTATGCTGCTACTGGATACATATTTTATCTATTTTGGCCAAAAAAATGTAATGCTATAAAAAGTATAAAATTACTCGCGCTCTCTTTTGCCTCACCTTAAGGCCACGGTTAACCGTATCCCGGCCTGTTTGATCCAAGACCTTGCCAAAAATAACCATATTTTTACAACCTCGTATTCAAAAATCCATATTTAAATAATGAAGCTGTAATCCTACTTAGTATTGTTGACTCTTCAGATCACTATATATTCTATGTTTTTCACTCCAGGCTTCAAACTGAAAGGTCAGAATTTGATTTTGTTTGACTTCCCGTCGGATGCAACATGAATTGTTTTCTACCTTACGTTCACTGTGGTTTTTCACATTTTTCCAAGCTAAAACTGGTACATTTTCTTTAATTTTTACCCCTTTGGCTTCATTCTTTAGTAGCCTTGTGTTAAACATACCCATACCTATAGACATAAGGATTAAATTTCAGTATTGTTGTTTCTGGTTTGTCAGGAGTGAAGAGGTAAGGGTTCAAATCCCAGCTGGGTTACCTGAGAGTGTTTCTTTCATAAACATTGTTCCACTCTCCTTCCACGCAAATTTGGGTACATTTCATATACTTTTGCACACTCTAATAGGGTAGTTAAATGCGGATATCTCTGTTGGTGAGTAAGATGCGGCGCGATAATAGGAACTATATTTCCTACAAATATGACCTCTAGCACAGTGAACGGCTTGGTTTGTCCCACGCACGAATACATGGCTTTCATTTGAATAACCACAGCTGAAAAATCTAGCCTGGAATGGGTAGGGGACGAGATATTCACTGCTCAAAGCCGTACACACCAGATGGTGTGTTTTTTAAACACTAATTTGAATAGTTCAAAACGAATGTAAACTGAGTTTTTGTCTCCTCACCCTTCTCTCTTGCTCATCTTGAACACTACGTGTGAAATATCCAATATTCTATTCAACGGGCCAACTTGACATTTTGTAATATTCTTGAATATTATTTATTATTTAGAATTAAATAAGGTGAAGTGATCATTTATAATTGTTTGGAATAAGCTCATCTTCAAGTAAAACACTATAAGAAAACATTTCGTTTCATTTAAAATAACAAGAATGGTGTTTCATTAAAAATGTTTGATAGCAATAACAATTTAGTATTTTAAAAACTAAGATGATGTATTTCATGATATTTGTATACATATCGATGTATTGTAATGCTGTGCGTTATTGATTTTAAATTAATTTTTAAATAAAGTCAATCTGCCAAAACGCGCTCTTAAGATTTGAAATTTAAGTCAAAATCTCTAAAGATATTTTCTAATTTTAGTGAACATTTTCATAATGACGTCATTGATAAATATATTTTTTATGATTTTTGTGAATGTATAATATACTTTATTAATTATCAGTAAAGTCTGGAATACAGCAAAGCTACGTAACTTAACGCATATGTAGTATTTATATTGTATTTGAAATGAACTACTTATGTGGTCTCACGCAAGATAAAGGTTGCAGAGAACAAATATTTAGGTTGAAACGAGTGATTGAGAAAGTATGGCAGTTAGAGATGAAGTGTATTGTGCATTTGTTGATTTGGATAAAGCCTACGATTAGGGGAATAGGAGTATGCTCTGAAATGTTCTTAGAGAGTACGGTGTGGGTGGATAGATAGTAAATACAATTATGTTGGTGTATGATAGAAGTAAAGAGTAAGTTATTGTTAAATGAGAATGATTTTACATTGAACAGGGTGTAATAGGGCCCCTACACGATCAGTCAGACCGTCAGTAGTGATAAAGTAATAATTAATACTGATCCTGACTGACCGTGCAGGGGCCCTATTAGACAAGGTTGTGTCAGGTCTCCATGGTTGTTTAATGTATTAATATGAAGTGTATTAAGAGCTCTTGTAAGGACGGGGTTGATTTACAAATGGACAATGTGAACGCTAGAGTGCAGATACATGCAGATGATGTCGTATTAATGGCTGAGAATGAAAGTGACTGGAAGAATGCATTAAATTGTTTTAATGGGGCGACGGGTGTATCTGTGCAGAATGTTCTGTAAGAATGGTAGGATGGATGGTAAACTCGATAGAAGGATAAATGCATTTCGGAGAGTAGTTGGATGTATGTGAACTATTGCAAAGAATTAAGTATTGAAAGAGGCAAAGATAGCAGTATATAAACGTGTGGGTTAACGTCAACACTGTTCTGTGGATGTGACTCTTGGGGTTGTCAGGAGAAACACAAGAGCAGGGTGAATGCTGTTGGAATGAAACAACTAAGAAATGTGTGTGGAAAAACTCGTATGGACATAGTCAGTAATGAATGGGTACTAAAGAAGTGTGTTTTGAAAAGGAATCTAATAGGTCATTGTTAAAGAAGTGTCTTACGTTGGTTTGGGCATGTTGAGAGGATGAGTGTGGCTCGAGCTATGAAGCAAATATATGAAGGTAGAGTGCGTGGATCAAAAGGAATAGTTAGGCCATGTAAGACGTGACTAAATGTTGTAAATGAATGTGTAAAAAAAGAACAATATTAAGAGTTTTAAGAATAAAATACTCTTAGACTGTCAAATGCGACGTACTTCAACATTTCCCCCTCTATCTTTGTAAGTATGTGCTTTAGAACTAGATTCATGGTTATTGAAAACTTAACTCCAGGCTGACCCTTTATGACTTCCAAGGTTCACCTAAAGACCTTCTGGTAGGTGATGAGATAATTTTGAGTAGATACCATGATAGATTTAATACCTATCTCTTATGTGTCTAACTTACAACGAGGATATTCACAGAATGTAAGTTATAGAATAGATTGATACACTATATAGATTTTTATCCTAATCCTGCCACTTATTACTTAGGAGGTTTAGGAAGATCTAAGTCCGTGCTGACCTGTATTTGAACCAGTCTTTTACAAAGAGTTGGCTAGTATTTGGAACTAAGCGCCTCAACTCTTCCTCCCATGGTTGAGGCAAGTCCTGATTTCTCAACAGGCTCACTAATCCCAGGCCACTGGCTTAATGCACTTGATGTATGAAGTATTTATCGATAATATTGAGTTATCGACAAGTGATTCACTCAATTGATTGTGTTTGGTGGAGCATTTTTCATTAAAATCCCCCGAAACGATTATATCTTCCGACTAGTAGCCTTGAAATGTCTCTCTTATGGGCCACAGTACGTGAATCCCTCTGACGACACTCGATGAACCTCTAATTGAGTTTGGAACAATGAAGGAATTGCGTTACGTGTTAATAATACATCTGTTTTTAATAAAATACTTATTAGTAAAGCGAAAAAAATTCATGTTATTTGATAATAAACCCATTTACTCTCATTATTTTAATAAATATCAACTCAAAGTTGAGGAGAAAATCAAACAGCTTGTTGAAATGGTTACTAATGAATGTTGGCATGTTTTGTAGCTTGGGGAGTCTCTGGGATGGATCTGGGACTAACGAGGTCCTAAGTATAACAGGATCACCAAAAAACTAACTTTTAGAATATATATAAAAAGTAACAGTAAAATAAGAGTAGTGTGACTGACAAATGGCCACAAAATTTGCGACATATCTATGTAAATTGCCATGCACGTATCACATAGCTTTTCTTAAAGTAGATTTACTAATTTTTTGAACAATCACATAAGGTTATCTCTACTTCGATCCAGTGAAATGCATGCACTTTACTATGGATGGATAAGTAATTTCGCAATAATACTTTCTTGTCAACTTTTTAATATCACCCAAAGAAAATTATTCCATTAAAATTACTAATATCAAACAGATTTTAAAAAGTGAAAAGGCGCAGCCAGTGATTATTACTGTAAGGTTGCATTGAATTATATCATTCCAGTCTTAATAATGTACTACCTAGATTATCTATATTCTAGTGAAACGGGGATCTTCATTTTATCGTTAACTGTATCTGTTTTAGTGGATTCTTATCGTATTTATTTCTTAATATCACTATTTGAAACACTTCAAAGTAGTCAATTTTCCTTATTTTATTATAAATGTCAAATTATTTTAATACACATTGAAAATGACCCGCTAATGTTGAAATGGCCTTTAAAGATAATTACTCTACTATTCCCCCTCCTCCTATTACAGACCTCCACCCTCCACCCTCACTACCCACATGGGTGTTCCCCATTGTATCTCCCTACATATTATGTCTAGTTGTTTCAACAAAATGTATGAACTCATTAGCTTTGAAATGTCATATTCTGCTGTATAAAACTAACCAGTTTGTGTCACGGTTGTGACGATATGTTAGTGTTTTGATGTGTGTTGAAGTGCAAGTATACGTCCTCTTGGGAGCAGTAACACTTGTACGGACGAGGAACTACGTACCATCAAGTGCGGCAGAACATTTTACAAGATATATAAGATTATAAGGGGAGCATCGACAAAAGGCCACTCCATGTATCCTATAGCTGTCAAAACCAACGTAATTTATTAATTATTATATTTGATAGCTCTGTAACACATTTCTTGAAATACTTCTTATTAATATATATTACATATTATTTACAATACATATGAAAGAAGTCTTGAAAACTTTTAAAAGATTCGTATAATGTTATTTTTATGACTACTTGACCATATTATGTCTTCAGTGAACATTGCTGGAAACATTTAAGAACACCTTAGTAACCAATTGTTTATCATTTATAGTGGTAGAAGAAGCAATAGTATAATAATAGGTTTAACTCCAAGGTTATTAACTTTTTTTCTAAGCTAACAAGTTTTTCGCCGTAGAGAAACCAGACGGGACTTGGTTGAGTACTTGTCATTTAATGCCCATTAAGGTTTTCATGCTCTGATTGCTCGATTTATCCCAGAAACTCATCAGTATTTCGTGTAAATGTTTTAATATAAGTGATTACATTGTGCCTGCCAAATAAATAACAAGATTTACTTAACTGAAACTTAATCCATGTACTGTATTTCGGATGAAAAAATGGAAGACCTTTTATGTTACAAAACGTTAATTCCCCTCTTGTAATCGTTATTAACCGAGCAATGCCCTTAGCGGTTTCATTGGTCATTTTACTGTTACTTCTTACTTACTCTGATATGAATGACCACAAATAAGAAAGGTAGGATTAAATATGCAAACGTTCCATCAGAAACCCAGCCAGTTCTTGATTGACTGGATCTACTAGTACCACACGGAAACCTAAGGAGAACTATATATCATTTATAAAACAGCAAGTAACGAACCTCAACCGGGTCCATTTGAGGAATCTGAGCTATAATTTTTCAACAGTCTCTCCAAAAAGCCTCACTTAATTACAACGCAGCCACAACTCAATGACTTGGTGATGACTTGAAACTAAGTTACTACTATGGTCTACTTTACAGGAGTTGAGTTTGTTGGAATAATCCACTAAGATTTCGAAATTCAGAAGTTGACTCATGGAGTCCGTACCTTTCTTTTCACATTTTCAACAACATACATGACCTAATGCATCTTCTACATTAACTTCAACCGGATCCAAGCAAGCCGGACCGCATCACATAGAAGTACTCTATGATCCAAATATTTGAAGACTATTGACTTTTCCAAAACATGTTTTAAATGTATAGGTTTACGACCCTCTTCTTGCATCGCTTATGTTGCGCATATAAAGAATTCGTTTGAACATCAAAACAATCCTATGAGCTATTGGTTATTTACAACACTAGTGGAATATGTGCGGATATTTTAATTTGTTAGCTTTGACACTTGGACTACAACTGGAGGGGGGGGGGGATCATTTTTTTCTGCTAATGGGCTAGCCGTGCTAATATTGAAAACTATAGAGTGAAGTTATGGCCCTTTCAATAGTCACTAGTGATTAGGTCCCGTGAAGAAGAATGTTTCAATATTAACAGCTTCTATATTAAAGCAAAGTGATTTGCATCAGGTTTAGTGTGATTTAAACATTCATGAAGGCCATGAACTATAAGAGTGATACTTTAATGTACAATTGCAGAAAGGCTTAAGGCTTTAGTGACGCTAAAATTAAAGGGATTTTGGTTGGGCTGTAAATAAGGAAATTTATGAAAAATATACAGTTCAACAATGGTTTGAAAGACTGAACGAGCTTCCTCTAACGCGTTTAAGGATGTAGTGACGATATTCCTTAGTAGCTGAAGATGGGAATCCTACAAGAAGCTGGTGGAGAATAAGTTGGTGGCGTATGGAAATCTGAGCTGCAATATATTCCTAAATCTCCTCCACTTTCTGCAATCCCACATGGATATATTGTCGAACATGTGTGGTGAAGTCAGTGGCGAACAAAGAGAGTTGTTCCATCTGCTTTCTAATTAGTGTTGGTTGAACCATCACACCAAATGCCCCTGACATGGATCACAAGAGTAAAACCAAGAAACAAATGAGTTAGACAGCTTACGTCTAGCATTATTTTTATTCAATCCTATGGTTTAAATAGTTTTATTATTATTATTACTACTATTATTATTTAGCACCACGTCTTACTACTGGTTCGGGTTATACGCTTTAAGAACTAATTACGCTAATGGATTGGGAATTGTGAAGGTAGAATTAGAGGAAGTGAGCCCGCATTTGCGTGGAGGGAGAGTGGAAAACCATTTAGAAAAAACCGGCCCAGTTCACCCGACCGAGATTCGAACCTCGATATCCCCGTCCTCAGCAGTCGAGCTCAACACGACTAGCGCGTTAGCCAACTACGACCACCGAGGCGGGTTTTAAATAGTATTAATGCTATTTCCTTCAAAGCTGTAACTAGCCTGAAACTTTCATTGACATATTCATGTAACCAAGAGTTCTTGGGACATGTTTTCCCTTTGACACCGGAAATAATTTAACATTTTTTGAACAGTCTTTGTGTGAAGTAATTTTTTTTTTAAGGTTTTGGAAATTTTTAAAACCCCCATTTCACCATACTCTACATAAAAGTTTCAAATATTTAGTATATATTGGGATATTTGAAGTTATCCCACTATATTCCTGGGATTTAAAAAAAAATGTCTATCTCTCCTAAAATTATAGAATTTTGGGCGTGTTTGAGAAAAAAACAAAAAAGACATCATTTCATTTGTATATATTAATGTGATTTAAGCTTTATAGGTATTTAGTTTTGGAGCTATAAAACCTACACACATAGTCACAAACACACAGACACACACAAACTAAGACATATCCTAAATTATTTATATGATTATTGATTATTGTTTTTCATTGTCAGGCTTCTCATGAGCTATAGCTTTGAACAGGCTAAAAAGTAGTAATTTATAGCTTTCATTTTTTCCAAGATGGCCGTAATGTTTAAAATAATTATATCAAGGAACCATAAAGAGCTGATACAATGAAAATCCAGTAATGATAGGCTGAGAAAAAGGCCAAAATTGTTTTTCCAGTAGTTTTGTGGCCTCTATCTTGAAAATGATGGACGTAATTTGTAAATTAGCCTATATGTTAACCAGATGACCAAGTTATATCCATAAGAAATTTCAGTAAAACAATTGGTGCAGTGCTTTGGGCGTTATTAAGAAACAAACAAAAAAACAGAAGGCATACATTTAATTTTTTACTTGATAATTAGTAAGGTAAAAGTTTAAAAAAAACTAGGTGTACATCCGCTAGTTTCCCTAAATAATTATACAAAGTTTAAGATTGTCGTGAACAATTCGTTTGGCACCCTTCCATACCAGCAATCACGTGGTTTAATACGTCAGGCTCTCAATGTGTTTAGTACCAACAACCAAGGTCTACCAACGAAAGTGGTCAATAACAAGTTCTCGTTTTATATGTTTCTTGGTTCTTTAGATAACCAAATAGATGGTCACAACGTGTATTGTGCTAGGCTCACTATGGATGTTATAAAAGAGGCTAAGGTTCACACCCTAAATATCCACCTAACTACTAATTTAAAGTTTAGTATTGCTTGGTTAATTGAATTTAAAGATGCACTTCCCAGTTGACACCCGGTTTAAGGCATTAGGCTTAACAATGAATGATTTTTAATTAGACCTGAAAAGTGCCAACTTAATGTTTTTCTTGGGTTTGGAATTAAATAAACCGGAGGTCACGGGGTTTGAGGTTTCAAGTTCTCAATATACATTCAACTCCACTTAAAGTGGAACACTATGGACCCAGATAATTGGTTCACAATGTATAAAGATGTTGAGCGTTGCCTATGTGTATGTTTTATTTATTGAAGAATCACGATTTTCCTAATAATGTTAAGTTAAAACAACAGGCACAAAAAATTGTTTCTCTTTGGATTCAAGATTGAAATGTATTCTATGAATGCTCTTTGGAATGCATTTGACAGAAAAAATATATTCTAAAATTCATGGTTTATTGATATTTACAAACCCTTTGCTTCCACAGAGACTTACAAATAAAATATTATACACGTTTAAAACGAATATATTTGAATCGTTTCAATTTAAAAAGCCCTTACTTCACCTCTGACAAGCCATCTTGTGAATGTGAGGAATGCCAGGTCTCCACCGTGGTTCGGATTCCACGTTAAACTGTAGGTCCTCCATTTCATCTCACAATCACCCTACCATTACACATTAGCGTAAGTGCGTATAACCCGAACGGGTAGTAAGACGCGGTGC
>CABFVX010001732.1:135562-145595 GCA_902151425.1 Timema shepardi
CGGATACGACGCTTCTAGCATTTTCAAATTATAACTGTCGAAAAGGTTTATTCGTACCTCGAAACCCAAGGTATGTCCAAGGGGACGGCCCTGCCGAGAGAAGTGAAAAACATCACGGACAACACAAGTATATATACAATTATACTAACTCAGAGAGGGGGATAAGGGGTGACTACAAACATAGGAAAACAAGACACATGATGGGAGGGAGGGGATAAAAATGTACCTGCGTGGAGCTAAAACGAACATTCTCGATGCATTACACTCTTACGGCGCATGCTCGCCACACACCCATTCGCACCCCGCCACGAGGGATAGAGCATTTTACTGGCTCAAAGTTTATTTCGCGTTCAGACGAACAATATTTTTGTGGAGGAAGGATGCCATTATTCTTGCGTGTGGTAAACAGTCAGTTGGCGCAGCACAGTGGGGGACTTTTGGTGAGTTTCTTGAATTTAGAGTCTTTTCTTGGAGCATATATTTCCAATAAATGCTACAACATTACTTTGAAGTAAGAATAACTGTACTTATATCTCGTTTCTAGCCGTCAGAAAGTCCCTTCCTAATAAAACGGTACCATAGTTTTCCTGCGTCGTATCGTTGAGCATCCCTTGTTGAAACAAAGGGACAGTGTCGCATTACACTCATGCTATTCCTGTTGCCTACCTAACAGGGCCAATCGTTTACCGGACCCCTCTCCGGAGCACAAGACTTGTAGCCTCACAGACCAGCTAGAACATTTGGACATCGGTTGTATCGATGGCTTAAGACGATCACGGGGGTATTTAAGAAATAATACAATTAGATATATAGGGTTCTTAACTCAAAAGGGTGAATTCTAGGGTTCAATCCCTTAAACATGTTGATACATACTTAAAATTCTTCCTGTTCATACTATTATTTATTATTGACTTATACGCGTAGCAGGGTACGGGTTGAATTCCACTTATCAGATTCTTTCGAAATACATAATGGATTGAAACAAGGAGATACATAATGGATTGAAACAAGGAGATACATAATGGATTAAAACAAGGAGATACATAACGGGTTGAAACAAGGAGATACATAACGGGTTGAAACAATGAGATACATAATGGATTGAAACAATGAGATACAGAATGGATTGAAACAAGGAGATACATAATGGATTGAAACAAGGAGATACATAATGGATTAAAACAAGGAGATACATAACGGGTTGAAACAAGGAGATACATAACGGGTTGAAACAATGAGATACATAATGGATTGAAACAATGAGATACAGAATGGATTGAAACAAGGAGATAAATTTTCCCTATTATTTTTTAATATCTCCTTCGAGAATGGTGTTAAGGTAATGTAAGCGCTGAAGAAGGGTTGACATTAAATAGTACAATGCAGCTGTTAGGATGTAGAAATGATTTATCTTTGTTGGGGAATAGTAAGGAATCGGTTGCAAGAAATGTTATTAGAGACTAGTAGGGAAATAGTTTTAGAAGTGAAAGCTGAAAATATTCGGTATATGATCACACATAACACATGATGGGGACGACAATTTAGAGATAGCCGCGAACAACATATCATTTGGCACGGTTTAAATATTTAGGAACATTTTTAAATAGCAATAACGACAATAGAGTGGAAACTAGGAAAATACAGTCGGGAAATTCAAGTTATTACTCTGTCAGAAAGTTGTTGACATCTCTCCTGCTCTCAAGAAATGTAAAACTCAGAATGTACAAAACAATAATTTTACCAAATTGTTATTTACAGGTGTGAAACACGGTCTCTTACCTTACACGATGAAAACCAGTTTAGGGTTTTCAAAAACAAGGTATTTAGAAGAAAATTGTTTCAAATAGGGATGAGGATAGTGGGGAGTGGAGGAGGTTACCTTATGATTAGTTAAATACCCTGTACTCATTTCAAGGCATTGTTAGCATCATCAAGTCTATTAGACTACGGTGGGCATGACATGCGACGTGAATGGGAGAATTTAGAACCTTCGGGATATTGATTGGTGAGCCCAATGGGAAGAGATCTTTGAAAATACCTAGACGTGGATGGGAGGATAACATTAGAATGTAACTGAAAGAGATGGGGTTTAATGAGGTGGACTGGGTAGAATTAACTCAAGCTAGAGATAGGTTGTAAAGTCTCTTTATATTGAATATATTAGCATCTGGATGTCAATGTGCATAGTGTTACTAAGCTGAGATGCAATCCGTTTATCAATAAAGCATCGAGTTCACCAATGTCATTAATAGAACATAGTTTTTAATTTTAGTTTTAAAACTAAATTCTAATTTACTGAATGAATTTAAATTTTAGTATTAGTTTCCAAGCCAATTTGATAGACACAAACCTCAAGGCTGTTTGTATATAAATATGAATATTAAAGTTGTTACTAGTCTCAGCTTAAATGGAAAGCTCTAATATGTATTCCTAGTTTTAATGTATTCCATTGCCCCTTGGTGTAAGACAACCTTTCATACACAAGCGTTGCGGGAACAGTGTTTATTTCTATCTGCCGACACTGTTTCTGTTGGAGGTTGCAATCATCGTACTCGGAATATATACAGTGAGTGAGATACGCTGTGCGATCCTACCAGCAATTCATTAGACCCCATGTAAAGAGAATAGGAAGGTAGCACCATGCGGAGGAATTTTATTGTGTCGTTTATTACGTCACCCGGAACACACCAGCTATATTTTAATAACAGGACAGAAAAAATGCATATTTTTTTTAATAGGTAGAGTAATTACGTTAAGTGGAGATTAGTTTGAATTTTAAAGATGTATTTATTATCGAAAGCTCCAAAATGTTACATGTACTTTAGCAGCTTAGTTTGTCTTCCATAAGACCTTGGGTATTATGTAACGCACTGGCATGTGTACTGAGTGACGTCACACGCTCAGCCAATCGGATGTATTTCTCCATCATGAATTAATTTATATTTTTTACAAATCAGGGGTCACCAAAAGGTCGATCGCGATCTACCGGTTGATATCGTGGCAATTTTCAGTCAATCGCGTAAGAAAACTACATCGTCATCAAAAGTAGTTCTTTGAATCTTTTAAACTTGCAAATACATAAAGTATTCTCAAATAATTTTTTAGTGTAAACAAAATAACCTCAGCCGAAAATAATCGGTAATTTAATAATAAAATTAAATATTTTAGTATGAAATTATGCATCTTATTTACTCTGGATTTTTTTCTTGAAGGGTAGACACATAAGTATTTGATGAAAGTTTATTTTAAGTAGTAAATATAATATTTATAAACCAGAGTAAAAATCAAAGTAGGCTTATTATGGCGAAACGATTGATTATCACGGACCTTTGATAGGTTTGTAAGTCGATTGAGGACCAAAAAGATGGCCGACCCCTGCTTTACAATGACTAGACTGATCTGTATTGCGGGGGTACCGAAAATAACGGAATATAAAGTTCCTATTTTTACAGATTTATAGAAAAAAAACCTTTTCAGCCAAAATAATTAAAATACTGCTTCAGCAGGTAAGCTTAGTTTAATTGTATACACATATTAATCTCAACAGGCCTTTTATACAGTATTTTTCATGGGTATAAAGGTATTTAAACAGAAACATTTTAATGTAAGTAAAACACCCTATTATAATTCCTTTAAGCTTATGACAAATATAGAATTACTCTGCAAATTACTAAATGAGGAAAATCAAATTAAACAAATCTACCGAAGAAGTATAGTATTTATTTTACAAAAAAAAATCATGATAAAGGCCAAAATATTCACGTCAACAAGCCTTCACTTCCACACCATATTAATAGCAGTCACATTAGTAACATTAGTTCCTTTAGAATTCTTGATTAATCATAAACAATAAAAACTCGTTTATTCAAACACATTTACTTAATGCTTTTCAAACAGGTGCTTTGTGAACACAGAACTGGATGTATAAAAACATGGCTATGTTTAGCAACTCAATCTACATAAAAATCCCATTAAAAAGTTGGCAAAAAAATAACTAACGCAATACGTGAGTTAATACAACTTTGAATACAAACCAGTTTGATAATTTTACTAAAACATTTGATACAAACCATAATATGCTTGATCTGGTAATAGATAAAACTTTGGCGTTATTAAACATTAGCTACAAGTGCCCGGCACGACCCGGATAAAGTTAGTGGTCTTTTTTTTCTTTTTCTTTTAATTGTATTAGAGACTGACATTAATTCTCGGAGAAAACTGTCAATATAAAACGAATTGCTACTACATTTAACAGGACATTGGATGGTAAACTGTGCTGTATCCCTATACCTTTTAAACATCTCAAGCAGATCATCGCTGGATTACAGTCTCCAGGATAATATAGAAAGAAGTTTTAAAAAAAGGTTCAAATTTTCCATCCTTAGTTTTACCTTTAAGCAAAGTTTCTGTTTTCTTGTTCACCCACGGAGATGGTCACGCAGTTTAGGGCATAAGACCTACTATTTATATAAAAGTAAAAATACGCGCACAGAGGGGCGTCCGTGGGTTTCTTTACGTAATTATAACAAGTTTAAGATTTAAATGGACTTTAATTTGGCATCCACCTACACCAACAATCACGCAGTTTAATACGTCAAGCTCACAATATGTGTAGTAACAAAAACTAAGGTCAGGCTAAGAACACGCTTACTGGTGATTACGGTGTCTAGGGTGTCAATATATCACTACTTAGTCAACTCCGCTTATGATTAATTATTAAGAACTCAGATATTTGGTTCATTATGTCCAAATTTCTCTAAAACCGAAATTTGTTTTACCTAAACCTTAAGTGAGAGGAGTAGTGAGTGAAAAATTAAATAAAATATCAAAAACAGAATTAATTTGATTGAAATCTATTAATTAAAATTTAAGTAGCTGGATATTTGGTGTTACGTGCTGTTTTGTATTTGAAAAAAAAAATTATATCATTATTTAGAGTGTGTGCATTTTCCACGCTCAATTCCACACTGTGCGTGGCTTCAATAAACCTTCCTAGAACAATTCCAACAACCTCCAACACCTCTTTCACTCTCGAGACATTTTCTTCACTCGCCTCTATTAATCTTCACCTCTTTTGTTTCCGTGCTAGAACCATCTTTCACAGACTCATCGGTGGACCCAGTCGATGAGATGTAATTAGTTATAACTTTATAGGCCTAGCCAGCGTTCTTTCAGAGCATGTAAAGAACAGACTAAGAAATACAATTACCCATCATTGTCTCGACTCACTCATGATTCAATAAATTGAATAATATTAGGATTCGTCATTTTATTAAAAAGCTGAGCTTGATCAATTTAAATCAATAAAACCTGCATGTGAGTGTAAACTCATTCTATAAAATGAAGACACCTTCAATTGTTTCGGCCAATCTTGTTTAGCTCATTATGTATCTTATTTTTTAAGTAAAATTTAGTTGTGAATTAAAAGTGTAGATATGTTTGGTTCAGTTTTATTTTATTTTGTTCAACCAATTTAAATAATGATATTTCTACTTGATATTTTTATTCCTTACACTCGTCTCCGTTCATTAAATCATATTGTTGTAATACAGGAGGCATGCATTATGAACACTCTAAGGAACTGTGATTTGCATGTCTATGGTATCAAAACCGACAGATAAACAAACATCGACATTTAAAACTCTTTTCTTTCTACTTTGATCTCTGCGAAATTATCAATAATTTCTTTCGATTTTTTATTTAGATTTACTTATATTTTGTTAGATATTTATTTTACACAAAAATATGTACAGAGCTTTTTTGTGGAGCATGAAATTATGCAAACTAAAGTGAACAAGGAGTTATTTTTTATAGATTAATAAGATTGTTATGAAACCAAAACACTTTCATCTCTCACCAAATTAATTTTGTATGAGGGGCCTACGCGGTGGGCCCCATTTCGGTTGCGGGCCTGTGTCATTTTGCCACGTACGCCACCCTATAGTTACGCCATTACTACATTTCCCATTACTTGATGTATGAATATATAAAAGTAGGGCTAGTAACATTTGTAGGTGATACTCTTTTTTACTATCAGAATCCTGCTATGTATTACACGTCAGTTTATTATTCTCAGGCCAAACTCACACCTCTCTCAAAACGCTCGCTAATGCAATTTCTTTTGCAAAATAAAAATAAAGGTTGTGATGGGAAGGTAGAGACCAGGACTGAAAGATAGAGAGAGAGAGATGAAAACAGGACCCGAGTTTCTGTGTCTGCAAGTCTCTTCTTGAGGTGCTTTTCATTTGCTCGGGATTACTGACTGCGCTACTTGAAACCCAAGTAACTGGAGTCATTCCATTTAGAAGGCTGTGGCTCTCCAGGGAGATCTTGTAAATTTCACGAGGAAACGGGAAGAAGAAGAAGAATAAAAAAATCGCCCTTCGTTCAGCCAACCCTCCCCCACAAAGAGAACGGGCCAATGGGGATCAGGCTTACAACTCGTAGTTGGTAAGACGAACCTTATATTCCTCGTAGCCACGTAATCTGCTTTCAATCTCATTTGGCGGGCGTTTTACTTGAACCGTCGCGGGGCAACTTTACGTTCCGGGTGAGTGGTTTGGATCGAGAATCAACTATGGGCGGGATGAGGGCTCTCTAGAAAACCCCGGTTTGGGAAATTTTGAGGTTGTTAACATCTTTTAGTGACCGGGAAATGGTTAGGGGATGGAACGAAATGGAGCAAGACGTGTGTTTTCCTTCGTGAGGTTGGAATGTAAATATATTTAATGTGTAAACGATATATTGTGATTTTTTTTTATATAAAAATTTTGAATATAATATTTATTATTGTTCTTAGGTATATATGTTCAATATTGGAATCATATGTGTATGAATGTTTGTAACTATAACATTATTAAAATGAAAAATTAAAGTTCATTTTTAAATATTGTATACTCATACTGTAATTAGAAGAATGTTTCTAATATTTAACATAATTCACCACTTTGTACTTGCCATATATTATTGTTTAGAATTAAACTAAATTTACTTTTACAACTAATTCCCTTTGTAGCAACTTGATATTAAAGATTTTAGTTCAAACATATGCCATTATTCGTTATAAATATATATATATATATATATATATATATATATATATATATATATATATATATNNTATATATATATATATATATATATATATATATATATATATATATATATATACATTTAACAACATGCATTTTATTGGCTCTAAATCTATTTGAAAACTACACTAATTAAAAACATAGTCTGATTAAAATAATTTTTAATTAAATGCGCCCGTATTTGCTTGAAGAGAGTCTGGGGAAATCATAATAAAATATGTATTAGACATTATTAAAAAAATCTAACTTAAGACTAGGATTAGGCACAACATCCAGTCCCCAACCGTTAATTCGTCACTGTGAAAGGGCGATCCCACATTTCACCAATGATGAATTTTTCGGTCATGTCGTGAATTGAACCCGGGACCCTTAGTTCAGTAGACAGACACGCTAGTGAGTGAGCTAAGGTGTCGGGGGCTTATCCCTTAGTATTGTGCTGAATAAAATTAGAATATATTTAATATCAAGGCATCATGTTTATTTCTCTGTTTCGCTACCGCGCGTATTTTCTACGAATCTTCTTCCACTAAATCGTGTGTAATGAAGCTCTTTGTCCCATAATGGCGTAGCACGGGGCTGTCAATATTGGTTCACGGTGGCGTAAATTAGCCAGTTTCCCGTGCTACGCTATGTGGAGTTATCTTGTTTTACCTTGAGGGCCCCCTCTAACACAAACAGCCTGATGTATTTACGAAGCCTCGAGAGAATTTTGGGGTTATCGGGGCGAAGTGAGCCCATACGGCGCCAAGCTGTAACCTCCCCCTCCCCCCACCCCCCTTTCCCAACCCTGCGATCGTTTGCATCAGCAGCGACCATCAGGCTTTCGCTCCCTTAACGCCCCTCTGTATTATTAAAACCCGGCGAGTGACCAGAACATTAATAAACACCCCCTACTCTCCACACCCTTTGAAACACCTGCAGTGAAAAACCTCCCGATCCAACCCCCTCACACGAGCCACGCGTGCTGTAACTTTTACAGCTGGTTAACGGGAGGGAAAGATTAATTACACCGCCATTAAATGGGATTTTCTGTTTATGATTTTGTTGCGAGTTCATCGTTAGTAGCAGCGGCGATATACTGCAAACGATGCCTACATCTGTCTCTCTGCGAGGGGCGTTGCCAGATCGTGGCTACTGATTAGAGTGGCGTATTTAAAACACATAGCGTTCATTTTCTATACAAGTTTATTGTACAGTAAGTTTTTTGCACCCTGTCTTACTGTCGTTTCGGGTTATACGCATATGAACTAATTAAGATAATGTGTTAAGGGTGTATAAGGTTGAATTTAGAGGGATTATACCCGCGTTTGCAGGTAGTTTCAGGTAGTCCATTAGGTCACTTTTACATTCAAGCCATATATTTTCCACTGCCGGCTACCATTGCTTCACACGCCTTACAATCCAACTTTAAGACTAGGACAAGCACAACATCCAGTCCCTAGCCGTTAATTTATCACTGTAAAAGGATAAACACCTCCCATGCCGGGAGTCGAACTGGCGACTCTTAGTTTAGTAGTCAGACACGCGACCGACTGAGATAAGTCGTAGGACTATTTGTAGGGAGTTAGGGTGAAAACTATTTAGGAACAACCAACTTCAGCACACCTGACCGGGATTCAAACCCCAATCTTCCAATTATCGCGAGTTAATTAAAATGCTTAGAGCATGGGATTTACTATCTACTCAATACAATATATTTTGTAGTTTGTTAATAATATTAGTAATAATATTAATATTGATATTAGAGTAATCTGACAAATAGTATTGTCTTTTCATTTATGTTTATTTATCTAAAGTATTTAAAGTGAACTTTCTGAACCGACTGATTATTATAAACTATCTTGACTCTAGCAAAGACCCAAAATCCAGTCTCCGTTCATCAATTTATCACTGTTAAAGGGTATACCCACATTTCACCATTGATATATTTTTCGGCCATACCGGGGATCGAACACGGGATACTTAACTCATTTGTCATTTAAAAACGTGTATTCACATTTCGATTATTTTATAATACATTGCATATTATTACTATATATTATGATTTATTATTTTTATAGACTATATTAAAAGAACCCTCACATTTAAAAAATAAATGTTTAAAGTAAACATTACAATTAATTTTATAAAAAAATTAGCCTTGAAAAATGTTATAGATTCATATGTTGTAATTAAAATCACTACATTAACGCGTGCAGTCACAATAAAATGAATTGAATCTGAAAATTAAATATTAGATAAAATTTGGTATTGTGATCAGGCTACCAACAAAAAAGGCGGTCATTCAAATAGTATTCGCTCATGTAAAGTACTTTTTGTGTGTGTTTGTGTTAAAAGGGGGTTTAAATACTGATTTGACTCGGCTAACTGTACAAAAGATCATAATGATAATTATTGGAGTTATTATTAACTGGTTAAATTAAAAGTTAGTTTATGAGAGATACAGGCTAGCTCAGGGTCGTCACTAGGCTAAGCTTGGCCGGGTTCCTCTTACCTTTGTGGGGTCACGCCCGCCCCCCTTACCCCACACACACCATTTTACCTGTTTGTATTTAATGACCTTTGCTGAAACAAAAGTAGAAGAAAAATTATTAAAGTATAAAAAGAATAGGAAAGATGGTTACTCAACGAGAACATGTGCGTCCAGCTTGAACAGGTGATAAAACGTGGGGATTTGATGATAATAATAACATAGATACTAATTATAATAACATAGATACTAATTATAATCTCAAAAGTTTGAACTATCACACTGAAAATTTTAAATTATTTTTCATATAATTATTGTAATGATATTGATTTGGATTAATCTAAATTATGTAAAAAGTCATGGATGAAGGTAAATTTTCTTTAAAATAATATAGGTAGAGTATCCTTTTAAGATTCATCCATGAAGAAACACGCGCTTCTCAGAAACAATGTGAAAAGGATTTCACCCCTAA
>CABFVX010001733.1:2849-14177 GCA_902151425.1 Timema shepardi
CCCCCCCCCCAAGGAGTTTTTTGGAATTATATACATAGCCATAAGACTAAGGGTAATTTATTGAAGGGAAAAAAAGAAGAGAAAAAATATATTCGATCAAAATCCGCTCCAACGATTCTGATCAAATTATATACTCGTATATAGGCGTTTATTAACGTTACAAACAGAAAGGTAACTCTTATTTTCCCATGAAAATGCCTTTGGGGGTACTTTACCTGAGCAGAAATTTCAAATTTTGATCATGTCTTCGCAACTACCTACTTCAGATCTAAAATAACTTATCATTATAAAGTGTTATTGCTATTCAAAATAACAGTCTTTTGTTTAAAATATATGTTTATAAAACCAATAGTTTCTGAGCTATGAGAAAAATAATTTTTTATGGAGGTCTTTGAAAATTGAAATTGATTTTCATGTTCTTTGGTGGACTTTTCTAAATGTTTCTGGAACGGTGTATATTATTTGTTTGCTATTTTAAAATATGGATCTTGCTAAAATGGAGGAGAAAGGTGTCAACGTGTCTCTATAGGATTAAAAACCCTACGTTTTAAATTTTATCAATTAAAACATATTCATGAAAAGGGCGAATTTAGCTAAATCTAGACGAAATTTCACGCGAAATTTCTTAATTCCTGTATCAAATTAGTTCTCTAGAAACAAATATATAACCTTCCTCAACAAATAAAGTCTTTTTTTATTTTAACAACGTTACAACCAAACATGAGATAGGTTTTGAAGCTTCACAGCTTCCATAGCCATACAAAAACGCAGCAGTATTATAATATTTCACTCTAAGTAGGCGGCGCCCTTAATGATTGTCCTCATCGTCTTCCGGACATGATCGGACGGAAATGCTGCTTCATATTTGTTAAAGAGGTAGGACAGGAAGTCCGTTGCGCGTCGTCTTTTGAGGTATAATGGTTTAAACTTCCGACCCATTGTTTACTAATACATTACTGAGATAGCCGCGTAACGTTACCATGTTTACCCTCCACAACCTCCACATCCCAGACCGGCACGTTGGACGAAATACCTTCTGGTACACCCTCGCCCAAGTTTCTACGCCCATCATCCGCTTGAAAGCACATTTCAAATGGGGTCAATTTTCCGCGCTTCTTGTCTCACTATCCATCCGGGATATCCGCATATCCACACTGATGAGGTAGGAATGTACCTACATTAGAGTGGAGAGAGAGAGAGAGTGCTAGGAAAAGCCTAACAAAATAAAACCCCTTCAAGCAAATGCGGGTATTCTTCTTCTTAATTCAACCTTATTCATTGCTAATAAATAAGCGTCGTTAGTATATACATGTTTAGAGCCTGAATGTTTAGTAAGACGTGGGGATTACATACTAATTCGCTACATAACCTAACTAATACAAACGTAGCCACTTAATATGTGTGATTGGCTGGGAAGTTCCCTGTGTGAAGCATATACGCGTGTGAAACCACCTCCCTAATGGACCCAGTCGATGCTCGGAACTCAAATTCCTATCAATGGTGAATCGTGACTTTCTCTTCACTCTGATATGTAGAGAAGGTAACGATAACTATTACAAAGTAAATGTATAACAAAGTGGAGTCTGGGAAATATTTTATAAGAGTAAGAGAAATAAATAGGTTACAATAATGGATTTATTATTATAAAACATAAAAAAGATTATATAGCGTTACAATTGATAAACAAGATTAAATGTAGAACCAAAGAATAATAAACAGTAATAAATGTCCGTTAAATTGGTTAGGAAAAACATGTAACTTTTAGAAGTATAAAGGAAAACATAGTTTTAAACTGACAGATATGATAGAATTTAACAACTCCAAAAATATGGGGACTTCCCGTAGCACGGGAGAATACGCGTCCAAGACGACACGGTAACAGTCAAAAGGAAGTTAAGTTGATAGAGAGTATTGGATTCCAAAACAGCCGGGCTAGCGCCAGACTACCAACAGAAGGGTACAAACAGAAAACATGGTGAATTTATTACTAATAAAAATATATCTGCAAATCTTATAGTTTTAGAGTTACTAAGCTAAATGTCGACCAACTAGCTAGATTGATTTGAAATTAAGAAAGGTCCCATAGACACAATAAATAATAAATGGTAAGAGGACGGTTTGTCAATTACATTAGCAGATGGCTAACAATCAGGTGTCAATACCAAATTGTACTATGGCTGGTCCTTTCCCACTGGGTACTGCCAGAGCACTCAATAGTACATTTATACCACTACCCACTCCTTGGGGTATAAATCAAATCTAGTACACACTTACTTTAAATATTTGGACAAATGAGGTGCCAACAAGGGGCAAATTAAAATACTATCTGTGCGGGCCACTATAGAAAACTAGCTGTGTTCCACAGTTTGCGTACCAACAATAGTAATACAAAAAAAGGGGTGCCAACAAGAATGCTGTGAGGTACTGACTTAACTAGGTCCTCAAATATAGGCGTTAGACAACCTTCTTGTAGCCATACACAAATTCGAACAAGTGAGCATGACGTCCACGGCGTCGTGGGATATTTTGAAGTCATAAGGACTTAAAACGGAATATTGAACTTATGGAGAAGAGGACCCTTAAAGAAGACCCTAAAGAAATTAAGTCAGATTGACACAAAACCAAATTTAGTCATTCTGATTAAAACAACAAGTCTGAAGGACTTAGAAAACATTATAGCTGCTTCGACTAACAGAAATACAATTAGTCTCTTTGACTACTGCAACAAGGCTGAAGGACTTAGAAAACATTTTAGCAACTTCGACTAACTAAACTAAGTCAGACGGACACAGAAACAAAATTTAGTCACTCTGACTAAAACAGCAAGTCTGAAGGATAGAATACACTATAGTCGCTTCGACTAACAGAAACTTAGGACATAGAAACAAAACTTAGTCACTCTGACTAAAACAGAACGTTTGAAGGACTAGGATATTTGTTGAATACCTGGAACATCAGACGAGATTCCCTCAGCGTCGAGGTGGTGAGACCCACGACTCAAACATCAAGACCACCAGTTTATTCTTCAGGTGCTGGAATAGAGGTTCCTCCTTAGAGGATATAAAATGATGAACTACAGTAGAATGAACCTAGGGATCACCCGTTATATACTATTTTTTCTGGCTATAAAAGGACCAAATATGGGCATGTAATTGGGGAAAAGGGTGACCTGGTGATCAAGGGGTAAGGTGTCGGACTGCTGTTCTGGGAGGCCGGGGTTCAATCCTCGGTCCCGGCACAGATTTATATGATTGCCAAACCCTTCCTTCACCTCTGACAAGACATCTTGTGAATGTGAGGAATGCCAGGCCTCCACAGTGGTTTTGATTCCACGTTAAACTGTAGGTCCTCCATTAATTTCACAATCACCCTACCATTACACATTAGCGTAAGTGCGTATAACCCGAACGGGTAGTAAGACGCGGTGCTAATAATAATAATAATAATAATAATAATAATAATAATAATAATAACATGTAGGTGGATAGGTTTTTGTTTATGGCACCCAAGCGACACTAATAAAAGCATCGCCGAAAACCCCACGAAGCCTTTTGCAGAAGAGTCTGGTTAACCCAAATACAAACCCATCCAATATATTGGTATAACGTGATGAGTTTTTTCTTAGAACGTGTTCTTGACAAGTCAGATTATTTATTTGTGCGATTTGTATCCGTCAGACTTTGTTGGTTGAGTCGTGGCCTCGGGCGCTGACAAAGGATAGACGTGTCTGAAGCCAGTTGAGCATTAGCGGCACATTTCCTAAAACACAGGTTCCCAAACTCTAGTGTCTTACGACCTACTTGAGCAAACATACATATTTGATAAACTACCAAGATATACATAATATAACATTATTTTGTACAAAATTCCATAAATTTATGGACTAGTTTTATCTGTCCGCTTCATTTTTATAGTTTATCATAAAAATTGTTGACAGTATTAAGCTACGTTTACACTATGTTGCGAAACATGCTATATAGGAATGTTATATGGAATTGTTATAAAAATAAGTAAAGGTACTGGAAAATGTTATATAAAATGATGTTATTTAACAGATTTTTGCGCTATATTGCAGGATTTTTTCATCCATCTTTTGTTGGTAACTTATATAACATGTGCTACTATAGTAATGTTAGAGAGCGTTTACGGTTTCTATATAGCATTCATGAGGTTAAGTTGCGCTGTGGCAGTCATCCCGAACCTGTCTCCTTGTCTTCCCCATCGCCACAGCTGATAGTAGGCCCATGTTTGAGTGCTATGCATATAATTATTATTTAGTGACGAAATGAACAAACGAGTTCAACTCTGATATTAAATGTAGTTTTTGTCCGCGTGGGTGCAGCACCTCTTTTATTTCGCTGGGCCATCCATCGTGGCCGTGACGACTCAGCTTTCTGCCGCGCGTTGACGTACTGACCCAGTATTAAAATCGGGTGAACACCGTGTCAAATTGAAGTATTGTTTACACAAGGTTCCTATTCTGGAGAGACCTAGTACAATAATCTAATAGTTATATTATAAAAGGTTTATTAAATAATTAAGAAATGATCTGGTTGCTCTGATTACAAACGTAAACATAAGGAAGCAAAAGGTATCTGGTTCAAGCCCGGGTGACCATACAAGTACAATTATCACAGTGTAATGCCTCATCCACACTCTCGCCTAGATGACCCGAAGGAGCCCGAGTGCGAGATTGTGACTGGTGTTCTCGCCTCGCCTTACCTCGCCTTCTCTCGCCTTGCCTTGCCTCGCCTTCTCTCGCCTCGCCTCGGCCACACTCTCGCCGAGACAACCCGAGGCAGCCCGAGTGCGAGATTGTGGCTGGTGCTCTCGCCTCGCCTTACCTCGCCTTCTCTCGCCTCATCTCGGCCACTCTCGGGTCCGTGTCGGTCTTTGGAGTCAAAGTCAAAGGGTGTGGGACGCGAGTACGAGTGAACCACTGCACTCTCGTCCAGTCACTGCGCAATTAGAACCCGGAATGTTGACACAGGGTGTGTGGCATAGTATTTGATTCTTCTTAGTTTTTAATAATTTTAATTTTAGTTTCTCTTAATTTTTTGCTTAGTAAATTCTTTTTCAAAGCATGAGTGACTGGACAAATGACACAGCAATCCAATTCTTGGAATAATACCAAGGCGGCCCCGTTTTTTGGGAACCGAAACATGTGTATCACAACGATTAAAATAAATTTAACGAGGCGTGAGTTCGCATACGTTGATGTTATATAGAAAGTTCAACATCCTTGATCATATGCGTCGAAATAACGACTGCACGACGAGTGACTGTGGGCGACCCGCCTCGGTGGCGTAGTTGGCTAACGCGCTTGTCGTGTTGAACTCGACTGCTGAGGACGGGGAGTTCGAGGTTCGAATCTCGGTCGGGTGAACTGAGAGTGGTTTTTCCTAAGTGGTTTTCCACTCTTCCTCCAGGAAAATGTGGGTTCAGCTCCTCTAAATAAATCCTTCCCAATTCCTAATCCATTAGCGTAATTAGTACTTAAAGCGTATAACCCGAACTGATAGTAAGACGTGGTGTTAAATATATATATATAATAATAATAATAATATTATATTCATTATAGTGCTGGCCAACTGTCGTGAGACGATTGACAGGCCAGCACTGAAAAGTACACAAGTTCCTTACATATGAGCATAAATACACAAGGAATTAAAATGAGCATTCATAGCTAAGTAATGATACATACAAATAGATATTTACTAACATATAATGTGGGGAATGCCAGGCCTCCACCGTGGTTCGAATTCCACGTTAAACTGTAGGTCCTCCATTTCATCTCACAATCACCCTACCACAATCACCCTACCATCACACATTAGCGTAAGTGCGTATAACC
Source organism: Timema shepardi (assembly GCA_902151425.1). NCBI lineage: Eukaryota > Metazoa > Arthropoda > Insecta > Phasmatodea > Timematidae > Timema > Timema shepardi. The sequence continues at coordinate 8,704 of CABFVX010001733.1, forward strand.
CGAACGGGTAGTAAGACGCGGTGTTAATAATAATAATAATAATACTAACATATACTAATAGTAATAATAATAAACTACTTTAGTTGAGTAATAATGAAAACCAATTAGCATTGATATAATTAAAAGAACATTATAAATAATAATGCAAATTTAAATATTGAATGTAGGACATGCAATGGGTAAATTAATGATAAGGGAGTTCCTTGAATAAATCTTTGAGTTTGGTTCTTATTTTATGGTATAAGTCAAATTCGACAAATTTAGAATTTGTGCTGGGGATACAAATGCCAATAGAGATGGACTTGTAAGAGTTATGGCGAGAAAACAATTTTAGATTACGAGAGGCCCGTAATAAAAACCGTATTTGGTAGTTACCAAATTTACTTAAACAATTTTAATATAATATTGATACATCAAGTCATGTTATGTGCATCTGTCCCTTTTGATAGATATTATCAATAACTACAAAATAACACAAATGATATACTAAAATGTTATCAAATGTTGGACACAAAGAAATATGTTTTAATTTTATAAAGCTATTTTTCCGACCAAAATCAGAGTGAACATATTCAAAAGCAAATTTACAATAAACGTTGCTATCGAGAACATTAAAAACAGAAATATCGTCACAAGTCTGCGTTAGAAGAGAGTTTGGAGCACTAAAAGGTTTCTAATTGTGTCATAATCATAATAAGTCTGGTTAAGATAAAATTTATCATAGCAGGGGGTAAAAAATTTACGTTGAACGTTTTCCAACCTGAGAGATTCCGTTGAGGTAATGGAGTTCCACACCCCAAAAGCTTTACAAGCTTAGATATAACCAAGGCTTGGTGCAGTGATAAAATACAACCAATTTTAGGGAATGAGAGAATACATTTAATAAGTCCAAGTAATTTCAATGAGTGAGATCTTATATAATCTTAGTAATAGTATATACATTTTCCTTATTTCGTATTTTGTCAAGCCTTTATTATTGCATTACCAATAAAATCTAATCTGTGAAAATCATTTCTATACTCTGGTTCATATAAATTTCATTCGGAAATTAAAGGGTTTGACGTAATAATGTTATTTGTTACAACAACTATATTACAGTAGTTATAGTTCATATTTGTTTTCCTATACCCCCTTAAATAGAGGCACAAACTTGATGTATCAATTCTTGAAGATTCAAAGCTTGTTTAAAATTATAACTAAACAAATAATTCTTTTAGGCCTATAAACTACGGATTTTTTAAAGACTTAAATATCAACGTCTTAGAATTACTATTTTATGACATAGCCTGTTGTTGCCTCAAGCCCTTAAATTCATCACGTTTCAAATATAATCCCCATAAAAGCTTGATTTATATTTGGTCAGTAGAGCAAGAGAGTTGATAGCGATCTCTGTCTGTTGCTATGGCAACATTAACCATGGTGGATTATTCCCTCTCTATCATATGTTCAGGATCTTATAGGACCTATTGATACCACGGTTTCTAAACATTTCAGGGTAATGCCGATATATGATCCAACGGACGTATTTTGACATATTATGTAGTTGGTACACGAAAAATATGTTGTCAATAATTATTGAAACTATTTGCTTGAAATAATTTAATTTTTACTATTTCAACATAACCTTGCACATGAATAATTAGATATCATGAATATACCTTATAACGTTATTTTATTTTTTAACTTAGCCCTAAAATTAAGTGTAGTTTATTGTCGAATATTTCTTTGAATTCAAAATTTTTCGAAAATTATTCGAGCGATTTTGTATAAAATATATATCAAATCAATTTTTAACATGGCAAATAAAACTGTGTATTGAATTTTAGGAAAAAAATTCCTTTAATATTAGTCTAATAATGACTTTTTTATAAAAAAAAATTGTAATATTTGTAAAATTTCTCTAACTATTTGATTCAAAATGAATACAAGCAAAGTTTTTTACAATATAAATAATCTTACTTATTTGTTTTTCTAAGAAAAAACATTTTGTAATAGTTTAATACTGGCAGATTTTTGAAAATTTTGTATTTTTTAATCGTTATAATAATTTTGTTATAAATTTGTACATAAGGTCTATTTTATATGATAAATAATAATCTACCCTTGTTTTGCTTAAAAAAATTAATTCAAAGGTAGTTGACTTATTACAAATTTTAGAAACTTTGAATGAATTTTTTCTAAAATGGCCTTGTTCAACACAGATATCTGATATTAGTTTTTCATTATGTTTAAGAACATATTTTTATTCTTAAACATTAAAAATAAATTGAGCTTTGTTTACAAATAATTGATTTTTGAAAGTTTGAAATTTGTTAAAAATATTTGAACAATTTTGTTTAAAATGTATGTAAGAAGTATTTTTTAAGCGATTGTTTTCTGAGGAAAACTTATCGAAGGGTACTACTATATTAAGATACTATTTTTGACAATTTTGTACCAATCTATAAGACGCTATATGAGAAAGTTTGAGCGATTGTGTCATACCATTTACAGTAGCCCCATGGCTTCTTTGGTGCTGACTGACAGCTCACAGCTCACAGCGAAAAGCTTTAAAATGTTATTATTATTATTATTATTATTATTAGCACCGCGTCTTACTACCCGTTCGGGTTATACGCACTTACGCTAATGTGTAATGGTAGGGTGATTGTGAGATGAAATGGAGGACCTACAGTTTAACGTGGGATCTGAACCATGGTGGAGGCCTGGCATTCCCCACATTCACAAGATGTCTTGTCAGAGGTGAAGGAAAGGTTTGGTAATCAGAAAAATCTGTGCCGGGACCGAGGATCGAACCCCGGCCGCCAGCACAGAAGTTTAAAATGTTACCAGACCAAATTATGTATCCCTACGCCGAACCATATGATCTGCAAAAACATGTGTTTAGCAGCTGTCACTTTTGACAGTCAACATTTAGGTATATACCTAAATGTTGACTGTCAAAAGTCAGCTGTGAGCTGTCAGTCAGCACCAAAGAACCCATGGTGCTACTGTATTTATATTTGCGCTGGTGCTTATTTGCTTGTTTTAGTGAATACGCTCCCTCAAACTTTGCAATTCTTTTTTTTTTTACAATTGACTTAAAGGGTACAATTCCGAACCATTTTAGATTTTTTGATAACGGCTGAACTGTAAAATATTATATAGTCAAAATATATGAAAATAAATATTTTCTCCTAGCTCAATGTCAACTTTATATTGATATAGGTAAAACAATATATTAAAAACCTATAACATTTGAATTATACATTTTATTTCAAACTTTTACGATGGCAAATTTATTCAGGATGATGGTTCCAGTAAAAAAGGTAGTTTATTACAAGATTCAAAATTTCCTTAGAAATAAAAGCAAGGGTACATTTTTTTTTGAAATCATAGGTTTAAAACACAATTTTCTTCCATGACAAGTGTAGTATTGCGGAAAAAAAAGAGTTTATAATTAATTCATTCATCCCTTGCAAAGCGAAACAATTTTGTAATTGTCAAATAATCTCGTTTCTTTCGTCAAGTTCGACAAGTTCATTACCTTATCAAAATTGAGTCCTCCAGCATGTGCTATCAGCCACTTCCTTTTTTTATATCCTGAAACTTCATCTTATTTCCTTGTTTGAGGTGATCAATCAGTTACATTCGTGACCTTCCTGGTAACTTTTTCCCTTCCACCTTGCTTTCTTTGACATTATTCAATAATCCATTTACTGTCATCAACTGGCCATAATGGTTCTCTTTTTGTTTATCATTTTTAGAAAGTTTTCTTCAGTCACCCGAATTGTCCACTTTATGCTCTCTATTGTCCTCCAGCACCACATATAAAAGCTTTCCAAATATAATATCTCCTCCTCTTTCCTCAAGGTCAATCTCAAAGCTCAATACAAAGCATGTTTCATTTGTAGAACTTCACCAGTTTCATATCCGGGTTTCAGTTTTCTAGTCAGTAGCATCCTCTTTCTCGTTGAAATGATAAAATTATTTTTTTACGTTTATTTTATTCGCATGGCCTTGTAACAGGTGTGAGGATTTCACTTTTAAAAGTTAGTGAGTTCGCCCCGACTTCGACATTTTCTAAGAGTTGAAAAGTTTTTAAGGTGGGAAGTGTAGGGGAAGTGAGAAAAAGTTAGTGTTTTTGAAGTATTTTATCTTTTTTTGGCCAAAATAAATCAAGTATTGGTATATTTGAAACATAGAATTTAGTTTTCTTCACACATTAGCATTAGATGAGAAACATTTTAAATGAAGATAAATGTTTGTCATTAAATTCCAGGACACCCTCGACAGAAGAAATTTTGAGGTCACCGTGTGAATAAAATTAATCTCAGTGTTTCCACTCAATACATATTTTAAAAAAAATTTCAATCAAAAATATGTTTTTCTATAAAAACTGCAAAAACAGAGATGTTCCTTTCACTGTTCTGTGTTCATCTCTTTCGATAAATAAGTGTCAATTTTTTTTCACTTTGACAAGAGATTCCAATTTACATCACTTATTAAAGTGAAGCATATTTGTAAGGCGAGTGAATGATTACGAAACGGTTTATCACTACATTTTTGAATGTCAGTAACCCATATTGGTGGGCACGTGGACTAAGACGTAGTAGGTCCCACACCTTTTCCGGTTTGTCAGTGACAAGGAGATCAGGGTTTGAATCCTGGCTGAGCGTACTGAGGATATTTCTCCCTTTTAATTTTCTCAACTCTCCCTTTTCTCTGAAAACACTGGTACTTTTCCTATAAATTCTACCATCTCCATTTCCACCCCATTATTTTAAATGTGTAGAAAGTACGGAAGAGTTTTGTGAGGTACTTACTCCATTCACCCTCCTTATCCTCTATTAGATAGGACCATTTTAAACCACTGATAGAAAGTTCTGGCACTAAAGTGTTTTTTTTTCAATAGGTTTGTATCATATTCGGTGGCAACCACGAACCCTTGTCACTCCGGATGTATTTGTAGCGAGAGTCTGGGACAGGTAATGCCCCTCTCACAATCCTACGGATCGATGTAGGTCGTGAGGGATCTGTGTTCCCCCGAGAGATAGATACACTTCCTACTGTGATTTACAGCCTCCGGATACATTACCATAACCATTTTGTTATATTCTCACCCAGTAGGTTTACGCATGTGTGGCCCGACATGGGCTGAGCTATGCTAACCTCTATAAATATTTAGCGCACGCATGCACAGAGTTTTTATTTGATAGCAGTGGCGGCTCGTGTATAGGCACTGGGGAACTGCAGCACCCCTATTTCCACTTGATATTATCCATAACATTTAGTATAATGAGTCCTTTTTTCTTTAATTCTTTATTTATTTTTGTAGTGCAATATATATTCCTTAAGCTTAATGTCAGTAGTTCAGTAGCCATCCCCCAGTTTATGAAAAAGATACAAAAATCTTTGTATGGAACTGTGTGCTTCATAGTGCCAGTGACGTGGTGTTTGACTGTTGTGCGCATGCACACATAGGAGGGTGGGGG